>JAODKF010000126.1:21512088-21579882 GCA_026779585.1 Mormyrus proboscirostris
TACCCCCCCCCCCCCCCCCAACATCTGCGTGTCCCTAGGGGGTCCAAACTGTCACGCGTCCCCTCAACCAGGAATTTACTTTGCCCCCATGGTAACTTTCCAGTCAACTTATCTTTGGGACACAGCGATTGATTAAACTGCTCAACACACACTATCATTACAGAAAAACAGACCAGCATACAATATTTTAACTCTTGTTTTCTTTTTATATTTATATGCTTATCAATTTGCAGGCCATTTGTGAATCACCATCTTATCATCACTCCCCTAATAATCACTATGTTCTTGAATAATCCATTAATTACTGTAGTGTGCTATATGTGTAAACAGCCAGGGGAACAGATCCGCATCGCAGCACTTCTTACTAATTCATGGATGAAGCTAGTTGGACCTGCAGGAGAGGTATGCTCGTTTTGAGAGCTCAGTCAACATCTGGGTCGCAGTCAAAGCCCCGAACCTACTGCACATCCAGGGGACTGGATGTGGGGGTGGCATCATCTTTTCTCGTTTAAAGAGCATGATCTTGGTGGGGGGGTGGACTGCGGGTCACGAAGAAATCTTAGCGTGGAATGTTTATATTTCCAAACAAAGGAAGGCTTTGGGCAAGAGGCGAGCACAGAGGTTCCGGTGACTGCCTGCATCCCAAGGCGCAAGATTATTAATGCGCTCCAGTAAGTGTTAATTTCACTTTGGGGAAATGATTTATGGACATCCACAGCAGAGAGACACCATCTAATTGAGCTCAGACGGGCTGATTCTGGTGTAGCCCCAGTGCCGCCCTCCAGATGGGGCTCTGGGATTAATGGCTAGCGTGTAAATAATCCATTAAATTAGTATCAACAATATTAATAGCAATAATAACAATAAAAACAGCAGCGGTTGCTGGAGTGTCAGCCAGAGAAAGAGGTCCATGTTGTTTCTCATGGTGCTTTGTAGTCAGGCACAAACAAAGACACCGACACCATGACTGAGTGGCTCCCGTCAATTCACCACATTCTTAAACAGCGCGGATAATGAGGATGCAGCGAGGCATCCCTGTCGCTGGCTGACGTCTTCATTGCGGGATGCAGGACTGTGGGTCGGCTGCATGCCGTGTGATTTATATGTGTGAGTAATTCTGCTGCATCTGGAAGACAGAGGTGCTCCGACCCAGGCGACCAGCAGTCCGTTCGGGAAGGCTGACATTGCCAATCCTTGGCGAGACGGGAAACGAGCAAAGATCCGGCGATTTCCCCGGGATCTTCCACGGAAAGTGCTCTTTACGGAGCCTTGCGATCGATAATCTCTCAGAAAGCGGCGAGGCTACAGGGGTGGGTGGGTCCCCCCTGGGCTCCTGCTGGCCCTGAATCACTCCATCACTCACCTTTTGGGTTGATTCTGCCTGTCTGCTCACAGACATAAAAGAAGAGGAGGGATGAAGTGAAAGGAGACCACTGACCTTGCCGGCCTCTAAGCAGTCACACGCGGTGCATTTACACTGAGAAGACGGGGTTGTGGGGTGAACTGTGGTCAGCACGACCGAGATGGACCAATCAGAGAATTTCAAGGGCCTTTCTCACCTATTAGACGATTTGTATTGATGTAAGTATCACGTTTTTGCCTTTCCTCATGCGTAACCCGTAAATGCACATTGTTTGCCAGCTTCTCACCATTCAGACAGGCTGTTAATGCCCCTTACCATGGTGACCAGGAAGTTCAATAAGCACCTGTCTAGTTGGTCCTTCTGTAACATCTCACCTCACCATTGGTCTGCTGGTCCTGTCGCCTAGGTGACCTCCATAACTAATGGGATGTGTCATGTTTTTATAAAGGCTGCCATGGTACGAGTTGGAATGAACGTGCCAAATGTTCAGGAAGAAATGACCCAGCTGAACCCTACAAGGCGACTTTTGGATACTTTAATGTGATGTCACTGGGATGCTGGGAATTCCTTGTTTTTCCACTTCTTTCAGAAAACAGGTTCTTACCTTAATTATAATCAGCCAGTCTGAGCATGCAGAACCAAGCCGGAAGGCAGAACAATGACACGAAAGGCCTTTGGACTGGCCAGGCAGCCAAGATGTGACATGGGTACCCTCCGTCCAGATGAGTCAGCAAAATGGGCCGGCATCGGGAAATCCAGGCTTGCTCCGGTACCGTCCGGCCTGCCATTAATCGTTATGAAAACGTGAGCTGACTGATAACCAGCCCACCATCCTTTTGCAGTGCCCACTGCTAATTAATTCCTTGTTGTGATACTGGTGTGTGCCTGTCTGTCTGTGTCTGTCTGTCTCTCTGTGTCCATGCATGTGTGCCTGTCTGTCTGTCTGTCTGTCTGTGTCTGTGTGACTCTCTATGGATCTGTGTGTGCCTGTCTGTCTGTTTGTCTCTCTACATCTGCATGAGTCTCTGTGTATCTGTCTCTCTGTGCATGTCTGCCTGTCTGTCTGTCTCCATCTGTGTGAAACTCAGAGTATTTATTCAATTCAGTTCAATTAAAAAAACTGCCCTGAGGGGCAATTATGTCTGTCTGTCTGTCACTGTACGTGTGTGATTGTCTGAGCCCAAGCATGTGTTTGCTTGTTCTCTTACTGCCTGAGACACGCAGATGGAAAACAGATAAATCCATTAGAAAGTGATTTTGTAATGGTTTCTTTAAGATGGCCCGCCTGCCTCTCTGTGCGCCATTATCCTCACGATTGGCTTCTCATTATATTATAATTCTTCCTCTGTCCCAAAGTCGTCGCTGTAATCGAATCACACATAAAGGAAGGCAGCCTGCTTCCCAGCCGCTTCTCTCAGCTTCACCCCTGCTGCCGAGTCCTGCCTTGCAGCACAAAGTCATCAAGCAGCGCGTCCAAACCGCCAATCAATGGTAAATAACTTGTCTTTTTTTCAAGGACGCTCTGGCTTCAGTAAATTAAGCTCATCGATGCTTTGTGTTGCTCTAAACACATTTGGAGATTGAGGACAGCTTCCGGAACATTCCACCGGCATGCCTTCCTCTGAAGCCCACCCAGGCTTGATGGACGTTGACCCGCGGGATGGAGCGGGGGGGCTGTCCCGAGACCCACCTCTGCTGGGGCACGAACGGCTACAAATTGGTATTTTTCCACTTTGCAGGATTACAAAGGAACCCCGCTGAGCCTCTTAAGAGGGTGTGGATGGGGCCTGAATAGGGGGGGTTTGGGACGTAAAGAGAGGAGAAGCTTAGGGAATTATCCGCCACTGATCTCCTCCATGGGGAGGGGCTGGAAGTTTGGGGGCTTCAGTACCTTCAATACTTCTGTTTGTAATCAGCAGGAAGTGAGAACTCCAGCCTTCCTTCTCTGGGCCAGGTGACACAGAGCAGGTGCTTCGTCGGCGTGATACTTGGAGGGACGTGTTTACACGGTAAAGCAGGTGAGAGGAGCGAAGGCGTGATTTTGGCCCATGTGAGCTGGGGAGGCACCTTTAAGCATCTAATCCATCCTGGGAAACCTACTGCTCACCGCACAGGGCAGCTCCCAGGTTCTGGGAACGTGGATTGATCTGTACCTTTTTCTCCCTCGTCAATTGCCCCAAGGCCGTGATGCTGTTTTCCCATGATCTCTAAAGGGCTGGTATTTAGCCAGTGATGTTGCAAGTCAGCACTAATGACTCTGCAGTTTTACACTCAGCCTCCACAGTACCTATGGTGGTGGGGGAGTGGTTCAGGTGGTCCTGACCTAGAGGGGTGGGGCCAAGGCAGGAGCTGTATGTGAGCACAACTACAAATAGGAGACACGCAGAAATACATACAGACTCATCATACATCAATACACACATTCAGTCACATAAACAATCACACACAGACAGTCACTATTCTGCTGAAATATCAGGGCATTTAGAGAGAGTGGAGTGCTTCACAGCCTAAACACTACGGAAATACCTCTCCCTTGCTCCATCAGATATTTCTGGTGCCCATCAGTTGTTCACTTGGCCCTAATTTGAAGATAAATAGGGATCAATAAGCCAAAGAACAGTTGATGTCAGTCACATTGAACGATGGGGCAAGAGACCTGCCTTCCCTGGACTTTACCACATTGGCTCAAGCAGGACATGGGGGAGGGACTTCCAGAAACACACACTCTCATTGTATGACGCTGATGCAGGTCTATTGGCTCACGGCTCCCCAACATTAGACCCCATCACTGTAGTTAGCTGTAAACACAGGAATGCATTAATCTAAATATTACAGAGTACAATGATCTTCCTGTAGAGGAGATAACATACCTCACAGGTGGAGGAAGAGGGGATAACATATCTCACAGGTGAAGGAGGAAAGGCCATACCTCACAGGTGGAGGAGGAGAGGCCACACCTCAAAGGAGGAGGAAGAGGAGGAGATAACATACCTCATAGGAGGAGGAAGAGGAGATAACATACCTCACAGGTGGAGGAGGAGGAGTGGTCACACCTAACAGTTGGAGGAAGAGAGGATAACATATCTCACAGGTGAAGGGGGAAAGGCCACACCTCACAGGAGGAGGAAGAGGAGATAACATACCTCACAGGTGGAGGAGGAGGAGATCCAGCACCTTGCAGACAGAGGAGGAAGAGAAACCACACCTCACAGGTGGTGGAGGAGGAGAGGCCATACATCATAGGCGAAGGTAAGTCTGTACTTAACATGCGGAGGAGGAGAGCTTACACCTCACAGTCAAAGAAGGAGGAGAGCCCACAACTCACAGGCAGAGGAGAAGGAATGCAAGCACCTCCAAGGCGAGGTGGAAGAGGCTACACCTCACAGCGCGGAGGAGGCAGAAGAGAGTCCATACCTCACACAAGAGAAAAAGGAATGCCCACAACTCACAGGTGGAGGAGGAGAAGAGGTCAAACCTCACAAGCAGAAGAAGAGGATAACTCAGACCTAACAAAGGAGGGTGAACAGCAGGATGTACTGCTTAATGAGGTGTGTATCTTTCTCAGTCTTATCTATATTTGATAACAAATTAATCATATAAAAAATCAATTGTCACTTTATATAAAACACTGCAAAGTCTAGCAGATGCAATATAATAAGAATCTGACCTGATAGTATGTATTTTGGATCCTTGCTCTGGTTAAATATCTTTTTTAGCAAACACACATGATTTTGGTGGCAGGCGGTTTTCCCGCGGTCTTGAGGACGCGTCCTGTCTGTCGACTGTAACCCTAAGCCTCAGGCAGCCTGACGTCATGGCCGAAGCGAGTGCTGCTGCTTTGTTCCCACAGGACCATGCAGTGGCCAACATCACATGGCCATATTTAAATAAAATAAACAAGGGAGCAGCGAGGGAGGAGCCCCTGGCTCTGGAGGTGAGTTTCTCCCACCATCGATTATGGAGATGTTTGCTTGCATTCATTACACAGCCAATGGCAGTACAATCACAGCCTTGTTTGATTACCAATCCCACTCCTGAAAAAGGGCGTGTTTTTAATAGGATTTTACTGTCATGCACCTATAGATGGCTGTCTGGGGGTGACAGGACCCACCCTAGCCTGATGTGTGGCTTTGGGTGGGGCAGTTTGACCTCGGAGCAGTGGTCACTCCAAGAGAAGTGAGTCACAGGGGTCAAACCAATCCACTTAAACCCCCCCCCTTCCTCCCCGATTTTCCATAAGGAGAGCCGTGTGTTATCCAGAGCCCCGATCGATAGGTTCCCAAAGATGGACTCCGTAAGTAGGTCTTAAGCAGCGTTTGGGACATTAGCACTCAGACGGCAGGGCTGAGCAGAGTTCACACGCTAGGCCTGTCGCCCGAATTCAACCTGAACCGGCGACTCCGGTCACAGCCAGGAGATCAAACCCGGGGGAGGGGGGGGGCGGGCAGGGCACACGTAGGAGAAAACAGCATAATCACCAGAAAGCAGGGCCGCCACACTCACCTCCCCTGCCTCCTGCATAAGGAATCCCCCCAAATTAGACCCCATTACTCACTGGTCTGCCACCCACACAGTCCCTACAGCTCTGCAGCAGGGGGCTCTTCACTTGATTATCATTTTTCACTGGGCACAATATTTAATAGCACCTCCCATGGTGTGGGCAGCCCATTAAAACACAGTCAATGACCACGAGTGTCAGAGAGTCACCATGGAGGAAGCCGCCCCCCCCCCCCCATCCCCCCTGCAACCCTGAGTAAACGCTGGGAGCCAAGGGGGGTGGGCCCCCTTCGTCATGTGACACCTCCACGGCCAGGGGTACGGTTCATCATCTGCGTCGGGCGCGGAACGCATTTGTCAAAACGGGGCCTAACGACCCGCGCTAAATTAATGGCATCATAAAGGAGAAAAATCCACGGGGCACGCGGCCGTGACGGGCTACATCGCCTTTGATAAACCGGAAAAAGACGGATAATGGGGCCTCCCGAGCCTGGATCCAGCTTTGGATCGCCCAAGAAAAAAAACAAACACTCCTCTATTAATTTTCAGTGGAACCCCGTCCAAGATGGCCGCTAGCGGTCCCATTTTCTAGGACTGTGCAGTGACCCAACACTGGGCGCCGGATCTGTCCCACGAGGCACTAGGGTGGAAGGACGGAATAGGGAGCATGTTCGGGTTCCAGGGGAGTAAGGACACAGCACACAGGCAGCCAGGCAAAATAAAGTGGGCGTCTGGGGTCATTGCGGTGAAACAGAACAGAACTTTGTGTTGCTGTCAGGCTTTCATGACCCCCACACAAAAACTGGCCTGTGAACAAGGATTAAGGCCCCGCTGACACCTAAACAGATATAACCATCCAGGGGTGTGGGGTATTAATTGCCCCAGGGTGAGACTCCTTGATTATCACCTCGATCATGCTGGGGGGGACAGGCAGCGGCGGCTGCTTTACCCTCTGCTGACATGGTGAGTTATGTGGGCCAGCAAGCGAGGCCTGAATGAAGGGGCCACACAGCAGTTGGGGCCTGGACTGCTCCCCAGGCCTGTGGGGGGAGTTTGGGGGCAGAAATCTATTACAAGCGCTGCCATTTTGCTAAGTGTTTGCTCCCTGGCTCGACCCTGCCACCTCGCCTGTTGGTTTTTATTTTCAGAGTGCACGCTGTCCGTATGTTATTCTAATAGTTGCCATAATTCCCGGGCAATAGGGCTCATGTTTTATTGGTCCTGAGCGGTGAAAGAGGAGGAGGAGGAGGAGGCGCTGTGATGAGAGCCCCGCCGCATGCTAATGGGCTGACACTGCACTATTTGCATAGAGATGAATTATCCTGCAACGGCTTGACGTGACTTTTAAAATATGATTGAGGAGGTTATTATTGCCGCCCCATGATTTGTGTTAACAGGTTATTTTAGCGCAGCTATTGCTAATAAAATTCTGAACAAAAGAGTGGCACGGACTAGGGCCAGCTTTCCCCACGCTGCTCCTCGCCAGAGTCCAACAGAGGTGCTCGTTTTGTCATTATTTACGCCAACGCCTTTAACCCCCTCCCACCCGGGGGGGAGCAACACAAGCCCTGCTAAGACTGAATGCATCAAGCCCTTTAAACAGGGCCATAACAAACTTCTGCCTCATCAATCACCCACTTCTTCTTAAAATAATGATAATAGCAGAGGGAAAGATGAAACGCAATGAAGGGGTGAGTTTAGGAACATCTTAAAGAGACAGCGACCTTCACTCGGTTGTGTGTGGTAGAGGGAATATTGAGGAGGATTAGGATTAGGATTAGGATTAGGATTAGGATTAGGAAAATGGTCTGTACATATGACCCAAGCATGGGTTAAGCCCCCCACCCCCATCAGCCCATATATATCTGCCTGTGTCATTCCCTAAATAAATGCACAATCCACCATCAAGGGAATATATGTGCAACACAAAGTGGAGAGGAGGCACAGAGAGGTGGAGGAGAGTAAATGTAGAAATGTGGAGGTGTGGAGGAGAGGAGATATGGAAATGTGAAGGAGCAGCGGGATAGGGGAGAGTAGGTGTGGAGAAGAGCAGGTGTAGAGGAGAAGCNNNNTTTGGGGGGGGGGGGGGGGAGGTGTGAAGGAGAGAAGGTATAAAAATGTGGAGGAGCAGAGGAGAAGTGGTGTGGAGATGTGTAGGAGAGGAGGTACAGAGGAGGTGTGATGTAGGTGGCACCTCGCAATGCTGTGAACACCTTCTTGGAGACCATGATTATCAATGCTTTTCATAATGAATCCACACCCTCTCCAGTGCTTGGGTCTTCCTTGCTTGACTCCATAGCCTACCAAACCAACAGTATCCCTTTCACTGCTGCCACTGGGGGGGGGGGGGGCATGTTTATCCAGAAGTAGGGGGGAATCGGCCAGAACATCAGCACCTGGTGACGGCTTCACCGCCCCAACGTGCCGCCCCCTGAGCCTGATGGGAAATCCCACCGCTCTCTTTATATCTGAGCCCCCGGCCCCAAACGGCTGGGGAGTAGATAAGAGTGTTAGGCTGTCCCTCCATGAGACTGCCACACAGCACACGCCCTCCTGTGTAATCTCTTGTAGTACATGACCAATGGGGGGGGGTGCTGATAGAGATAGAGAGCTGGGGTGAAAGCTTTACTCCTACTCAGTGAGTGAGTGATTTATGAGAAGCCGGCAGTGAGCAGCGAGTGGGGCAGGAAGCAGCCCCTCGCCCATGTATTCATGCATTTAACTGGAGGCCGCATACCAAAGGCCACGTCTGATCAATAACAAATAAATGTACATTGCACATTAAAAATAACCGCACGCCGCCATACTGCACCGGTGTATTTGTACAGTTTATTGTTGGCGTCTGATCCGCGAGTGTGGAGACCCGTCAGCTGGAGCCGTTTAATCGCGTGACTCCTTCCCTTAACGCCACACTCAAGTCATCAACCACTCAAACCGCTGGAAGGCGACAATACTTTAATTACTCACATCGTTCTGCAAGGTTGTATTGTTTATGTGCACGTGATGCTTTCTAAGGATGTTAGCAGAGACCTTTTTGCAACTGGGGCACAGCAACACAGATTTCTAGTGCAAAGCAGGACAATCAATTCCTGTACATTTTCTTTGTTTCATAAAAATAATTGATACTTCATTGATCACCATGGGGAAATTCTCTTTATATCTCCCCCAACTTGCTCTGTGCAGATGTCAGCAAGCTGGCTGTGAAGGGCAGCCCCCCATAGCAGCACCCAGGGAAGTGGGGGATAAGGGCCTTGCTCAAGGACCAGCAGATGTGCTAAGGCTGTGCTCAAACTGGCAACCTTTTGATGATGGGTACAGAGGCTTAGCCCACAGAGCCACACACTGACCCCAAGTGAGTCTCCACATCAAGTTCTAAATTCATCTTAGGTTGAATAGGACCATTCTGCTAAAAGAGACTCCTTGTGTCCTCTTGTGCCTCAATACTGGGACACCAAAGCTGACTCTTCGCAATATTTCCCAGAACTTTGTGTCCCTGGTGTCCCATCAGGTCACAGTTTGCCTCAGAAGCTAAAAGGGTGATTTTTACAAACATGAATGTTTTCCCTGGAATACTCAATGTCTCTTAGTAACAGGAAGGTTAACACAGAATTCGAAGCTCAGAAATATAGAAAAATGTTCTGCATGACTGCAGATTAGATGAGTGAAGCACAGCAGTTATTTTCAACTAATTAACTTCATCAACGACGTTTTGATTGGAGTGAACTGGTGGCCCATTAGCATCTGGCCTGCGGCGCCAGCACAGCCCCGCTCCAAGCAGGTTGGTTACCACGGCAATGCCACGAGTCACTCAGCAGATGCTGCCGCCTGTCCCCCAGGCATGTAACCGATGTTCAGGACACCTGGACTTCCACCCAGATGATGACACCACGCAGGGGACCTCGACACGTGTTCAACACAGACGGGCCTGCAGCCTGTGCATTGATGATCATTTTGAATGCACTGACTGCTTCAGACATGTAAATCGTAGACATCTGTTCCCCATCTACATGTGAGGGTGATATGTTCGTATGTGAGACAAACCACCTAGGTAGCACAGATGCTGGTAAAATAATTGCTAACCACTGCAAGTTAAATGGATCACTGGCAACATCCACTGTGAGGTGTGGAGAATGATATCAGTAAGACAGAGGAGAAGGGGATGAGGGACATAAGAATATGAGGACCAGGAATACAGAGGAGATTAATATCAAGAACACAAGGGAAATGAGGATCAGGTACATAAGAATACAAGGGCCAGGAACACAAGGGAGACTGATATCAGAAACAGAGGGGAGATGGGGATCAGAAACAGAGGGGAGATGGGGATCAAGGACATAAGAATATGAGGAACAGGAACACGAGGGAGATTGATATCAGGAACACATGGTAGACGGGGATCAAAAACACAGAGGAAATGGGGATCAGGGACATAAGGATATGAGGGCCAAGAACACATGGGAGATTGATATCAGGAACACAGGGGAGATGGGGGATCAGGGACATAGAGATATGAGGATCAGAAACAGGGAAATGAGGCAGAAATCATAAATATCTAAGTACTATCTGATGTTCCTCTGCAACCAATAAGCTCATCTCTTGGGCAGTTTAACCAATTAACTGCTGTTCAAGTGCATAAAATTTGAACTCATCAAGAAAAATGATAATGACCTCAAATGGATATAGTTTGATTGAATAATCGCAGTTGATCTGTTTTCACGCTCAATCTGTAATCTTTTCTGGCAATTTAACAAAAAAAACCAAGTCCGTATACGAAAGGTTTAAGTAGTATCTACTTTGTGTGTGTGTGTGTGTGTGTGTGTGTGTGTGTGTGTGTGTGTGTGCATACATGTGTGCAAGTGTGTGGACTATGTTTATATTACATTGTGGGGACCAAATGGTCCCCACAATTTAATGACAACTTTCTTTTTGACAATGCGAAGACCCTATTTCAGGTCGTTACAAAGATCTGTGAATGCAATCAAAAAAGTAAAAATGCCAAAAGTATTTTGTTTGGTTACTTATGGGTAAGGTTGGGGCTGGGTAGGGGTTAAGGTCGTCATGTTGGAATTAGAGTTTTCCCCATAGAAATGAATGGAGAGTCCCCACAAAGATATAATTACAAACCTGTGTGTGTGTGTGTGTGTGTGTACATCCAGAATGTCATGGCACCGATTTGCCTAATTTGATGCTGGACAAGTTGTGTTAAGCTCAGTGATGGTCCACATGAATCTTATTGCTTGCCATAGCAAGGTACAGCTCATTTTACAGCCCAGTGTGCTTACAGCATGTCAGGCTGTATTCTGTATTCTCGTCTACTAGGTCTCCTTAATAATATGATGTCAGAAGCATTACCCTGGATCAAGTCTAAAACACTAATCTATAAGGATATTTAACATATCCGGTAGCACAACCAGATATAAAAAGTAAAGTCTATATTTGCCAAGGTAATCAATTAATCTGTCAATTATGGTGGAGTGCTTCGTTAGCACAAAATTTCAGCCACTGGGAGGCTGGGTGCAGCATGCTCCTGTTCACAGAGTCCTGTGTGAGGAGGATCAGTATAAAAACGATCGGAATCTTGCAGTTCATACCAATGGAGCAATTCGTTCTCAAGCCACACAGCCTGCTCTTTGTTGACTTTGTTAGCACACCACCCTGCTTACCAGTGACCTTCAGGGACAGAATGTGAGCAGAACACGGTCAACGGCCATCAGCTACACCACGTTGGAGTCCGCGTTGGCACCATTTTGGCCGAACTGCAAGCAGATTAATGAAAATGATTCAAAGCTGTGCTACTCCAGTGAGAGAAACGGACAGTCTTCCAGAGGCTGACACTGTTCATCTAAGAGACGCCGACTGCTCGATAGTGAATGTGGCAGCACCTAATGGCAGGATGGTGTTGGCACCGGAACCGTAGTCCCCAGGTATTTGGATACAAACTCTCTTTACCAGTGTGAATAATTTATCGATTTACTGAGTCATTTCCAAGGAGCAGCTACTTTTTACCTGCAGAATCAAAATGATGCTACGTTCCATTTCTATGCTATGACTTTAATTAAAAACTGACTTCTGAGGCACAATAAACACCCACAGACTGCCTGGTTCCCCTTGAACAGGATTGCCCATTACTGTCTTATACTTTTCTAGACAATTCTGTCAAACCCTTGAGAGAAAATTATGGTGCATATAAGCAAATAATAATAATAACAACAACAATCATAATTATAACAATGGTAATAAGCTGGAATCCGAAGCAGAAGACAGCATATTCTGGAGATATGGCCATCCACTTGACTGCACGTAACAATAACAGGAATATATTCTGATTGGAGTGGAACATGCATAAATTTGCAGTCTAGTGCTATTTCCTGAATAACTTACACAGGTAAACTGTAATCTGTTCATGGCGGGAGTGGCTTTGAAGGCCGTCCACGTGGTCTGCATACCATCTCCATGTCGATCTCCGCATCTGTGCAGCAGCGTTAAACACGGCTGAACTCAAGGTCCCACTGTTGTGATTACTTCATAACGACGATAATGTCCATGTTCATCAAAGTGCTACAAGCCTCAGCGATCGCAGAATAATAATTACATTTACCTGTTAATTAACCTTCGCCACACATGTCATTTCATCCAATAATTTATACTTAAGCCATGTATTAAGCCATATATGTGTAGCTGAATAATATGTATACCAAATAACTAATTCAATAATTGTTTATGAGAAGTGGACACAATGACCAATATGCAGTCTAAACAGGAGATTTTTAAATGGCACTCATACAAAACGGGCGTACATACAATTATAACGGCATTACGATTGCACAATTATAAAGTATAATTGATTGAGTTTAATATACACTACTGTTCGCAGGGAATTAGAGAATTTCTATCCTACTCTTTTGACTTTCAAATTTAAAATTATGGCTGACAATTAAGACTGATAGCAAAAGCACAAATATGTGGCTGTGTTTATTTTTAATGTGATCTGTGATTTCTTGCGTCCATGACGTTCTAATGCATCAAAAGCGGTTGTGAATGTTTTGGTCATTGTTTTTGTCATAATTACAATATACAATACATTTTGTTTTTGTTGCTTATCTCTTGACCACAGTTTTCGAAAAAATATCGTAGAAAAATATCATACTTGTATGTAAGTTTACGATGGTCTGTGACGGCTTTAGTTGAGGGAAAAACAACCTCACGGTGTATAAAATACCCACAAATACAGCGTATAATGTTACCCAGGAATTGCCAATTATGAGAATTGAATACATTCACAACAGACCTTGAAAATCCTGAACCTTAACGAAAAGTCCAAAACAGTACACTGCTCTGAACAGAATTGACCGATCAAACAAACTTCAACGAAATTCAACAACATGTCTTTAAATCTGTCAGAAGCAGCTGTTACCCCAACGCCAGCTTTGTAAAAAAAAAAAAAAAAAAAAAAAAGATATTACCAAACTGAATGTGTATGTGTTTGTTGTGTGGTTCTAGTATACACTACATTGTGGGGACCAAATGTACCCACAACACAATGTGATCAAGATCATCATTGATCATGTGTGATCATCATTTTGACGTTTTGGGGCAGTTTTTTCGTAGGTAATTCAATTTCATAAAAATCTGCGACTGCAATCAAAGAATTAAAAATGCCAAAACACTTTGTTTGGTTACTTATGTTTAAGGTTAGGGCTGGGTAGGGTTATGATTGTCATTGTTGGGATTAGAGTTTTCCCCATAGAAATGAATGGAAAGTCCCCACAAAGATATAGTGTTTGTGTGTGTGTGTGTGTGTGTGTGTGTGTGTGTGAAACTTACATACTGTCACTGGATGGCAAATCGACCTTGGTCAACATAATTCATGATTAGATTCACTAATACCGTTTTAAATAGTTTATTCATCGTTATATTAATCTTAAAGACTTGAACACATTACTACAGTAATCTATAAATTCAGAAATTATTATTTGAGGCAATTCAATGATAAACACATTTTATTATCACACATATGCACTTTATAAGCGAAAACAAATCGTCAGCACAAGTACAGGTGACTCGAGAGCAAGACAACGAAGCAATCAGCAACAAGTGAGGAAAACTCAGTCCCATCGTATTACTGCACGCTTCGGTTGACTGTGTTTCATATTTTGTCAGGTTATTTTGCGCTGATTTTCGTAAAGGCGCACATGAAGCAGACAGTGAGAGATGCGCGCTGTGCTTACCACTACATTTCACTGACTTTAACGTCGGGTTCACGTAGTACACAATTTGGTGCTATTTATCGGACATGGGGAGATTGGCTACTAATGACGCTTCGTTCAAACACAAAATTCTGACTGCGTATTATTCATACTGTGTTCAAATACAAATCTCGTATGTTTGCATGCATGCAGGTCACTCATAATAATAATAATAATAATAATAATAATAATAATAATAATAATAATAATAGACCCATTTTATAGTATTGTTGCTTGTTAATGTTCTGTTATTAAAGGTTACTTTATAGGAAGTAGCACTGGATATGTAACAGAACGATATCAGGTCAACGTCAACATTTACGTCTACCGCTAATAAAAACGAAAATTTCTTCCTAAAACAAAGGTTGTGAGCCAAAAGGTTTTGAGACAAAAGTAAATTCCTCGCTATTATAGGCTACTTTATCTTGCGAATCCTTTCTAATGACTGTCAATTGCTATTTTCAATACACGTGAACATTATTTCGCATTGTTGTTCTTAATAGCAGTGTTATCTCAAGTGGCACTCTCCCGCTCATTGAGACGTCTGAGCACTGGAAAGTAAACGGCGGTATAGGGATTAGTTCGCCCAGTTCTTTGCATGTTAATGACGTTTTATCTTAACTCCAATTACGGGAAAGGGAGGACAGGTAAAGGGAAATGGTTTTGGTTACCTTTTTGAGACATTTACAGTGCAAGCTGCTAAATTTCGAAATATTTTTTTCCAGGACTGGTTTCTTAAGAAAATAATTAACATTAACGATGAGCAGATATAATTATACCGATTTATGCTCACAGATAGGCCTATAATCTGAATTGCTTTTAATAAACTGTTTTTTTTTTCGACAAAACAAAATTAAGCACATGTGTTTTGTAATTTATGAAAACTGGAATTGGCGAATAATATGAAGTATGTTCTTTCTATTCCTTAAGGAGAATAATAAACACGTCGTGATGTAAATGAAGACTGAAGAAGATCCATAAGGAGTCATGACTCTGCAGGTCTCGAGACTTGCTCACATTTTCAGGGTCCAAGTTTTCAGTGATGTTTGTTATAGTTAAATTAGCCATAGGCTCTGGACAATTCCGGTTTGATTTACCGAATTACTTTTAATCAAATAGTGTATGACACGATAATCCTCAAAATTTTCCCATAGTCGTGAAAAACAATATTAAAAATAGTACCCGTTGCACTTTGGACCAGGTATAAAATGTCACATGGTCTTCCTTCTGCATGGGTTGTCACGGTAAAAAAAAAAAAAGTAGAATCCTTCATAAGTATAGTGGTTAATTTCACACGCATTTATTGAAAGTACGATTTGCACAATCAAAGCACAATCAGCCAGACTTAAATCTCTGAAGTTGGTGTTCAATTGGCAAGCATTTCCTTGCTAACGATGGAGTGACTCTTGCCACTGCAATACGTTGTTCGAAAGCTTTCCCAGCACCTGCTGTCGAGTCCACAATAATTCTGCCAGAATTACCGGTTAGCACATGATGTTTCTTTGTTTTATTCAATTTCGAGTTGTCATCGTCCATCCAAGGAGAGCGACTGTCAGCTTGTGAGTGCACGCCTGCAGCATCCTCTGCTGGCTCGGTCGCCCGCCGAGCTTCTCCTCGTCCTCCGATAAAGCGAAAGGCAGAGCATGCAGCCGTCTCTGATGTGTAGGTCCCTAATTATACTGCGAGCCATTCCCCTCTAATCACCAGCATTGTCGATAGAAAACCGGGGGACGCCAGAAGAAATTGTGTGCTCCAGGAAAAATACGCAGACAAGTGTTTAACGTGGATTAAATGATATTATCACAACCTACAAATGTTCAGCCACTCAAATGTGAGCGCTGTAACAAAGCCGTTAGTTTCGGATTAGTTATATTTTCTAGGAAAAGGTATTTTCAAAGGCAAGGTGATCCGTCGCTTATCGCCATGTCACAACTTTCCAAATCTGCGTTTGTTTAATTCGCCAGTTTCTGTGATTCCCGGCCGCCGGGACTTTTCGCCTGTCTGTTGCCGATTTTGTTACCATGTGCATGAGGCATTCAAAACATTTTATTGCTTTAAATTCCCGGGTTCAAATTACTGGAATAAACTGAGCCGTTCCCAGAAATGAATAACATTTTTACATATTTCTGCCTATTGTGTTTGTTAATTCGACAAGTAGTCATTTTACATTTAGTTTTGGTCATTAACTGTAAAAAAGAAGGCCAGTTAAGTTCTAAATAACAAAACGGCTACTGAACACATATACCCTAAACACCGAGCTACTGTAAAACGTAGATACCTATCTACCAAATCTGGATTTTTTAAAATAAAATGTCTGCATCCTGCTTTGTTTGTTGCTTTATTTTTATTTTGAAAACAATTCAGTCACAAATTGTACTTCCGATCGTCATAGTTTGGCATAATACATTTAATTACACTAAATCAAAACTCTCAGCTTATTTATCTTAGTCCCACGTATAATTACACCTGCAAAAGACTGGCGTCCCGTTCAGGGTGTGCTCCAGCCCTGCAATGCCTGGTATACCTTAAAGGGATAATCGATTAGAAGATAAATTGATAGAAATATATCTTAATCTGAAACTCTGAAATTGTTTAAAATAGTTTTTTCAATTTTTATATGCTGACGTGCTTGATTAAATTTATACACTTCAAATTGAGGAATGTCTAATTGCTCAATGATGGAAAAGATCTCCGCTATATATGATAAACGATAATAAACAGCAAAAATAGGCGCATTCCCTGTCTGACGTGTTGGATGTGATGTCCAGTTAAAATTCGAAAGTTCGAAAGACATTAAAGAGTCCGGGTGTGCGGTTTACGTGAGAGTGAGAGGGGGGGAACTGGGGTCAGCAGTCTATAGAGGAATCCACTTTAAATAATTATAAAATCCGCCCGTATTCGAGACAGCTAGATCTCTCTGAACACACTTAGCAGGTCTTGCATCTTTTAAAATCGCATCGGATAAATTAAATATTTACCAGTCCTGGGCGGTTGACTGCCTTCCAATTTTAAAAGAACATGCTGATGTAATCAGCTGTATCTGTAAACGTATAGACAGCGAGGAGTGCATTTCTGCGTCAGTCGCAGTATAAATTTATCATGACCCTTTCCCAGCACTTTCCGCGTCGGCTACTTCCGGAATATTTGTGTTTTCCGACAGTTTCTTTGCAGTGCCAGACGAAGCTCCAGAAAATTTCTTAGTCAGCGACTTTATCGGAACCTGCGCTTTTTCAGTTATAATGACACAGATATTTGTTAGGTTTGGGTATATAAAAGAGGACAATAATAATTATAATTATTATAATTATTAACAACAATTTACAATAATTCCTGATATTATTATAGTATAATTATTTGCTTTTTGAATGTATTGGTTGTATTATGGTTTGCTAATAATATAATGGGAACAAATATGCTCGTTACTGCCGCCCTCGAAATCCCGTTTATATATATAAAATTATTATTGTAGTTAACAAACAAATGTCATTTAATAAACATGCACTAAATAAACATAAATGAACTAAACAAACTTAAAATTTGAATTAACTAGTTATTTTTGGTAGCATAATATCATAGAAGCTACTAACAAATAGTTATTAATGTGTTATTGATAGTTCAAAATATTAAAACATTAATACAGTTCTACTGCTGCTAAATATTTCTCAGACGCATTTATTTTCCTCAGGATATAATCAGAAAAAAACAACCTTCACATTGTTTTTAAATTTTATTAAATAAAAGTGCGATACATATGACCCTGCAGCACACAATATTGCAGGATTCAAACACTGTTACAAACTTAAACATTATATAAATTAATTAAAGTGTGAAAATGTCAACAAAAATGGGCCGACAAACACTGGATGCATTATATTACAAATATATTTTAGTCATATCCTGCTGTTTTAACTGTTTATTTACAGGTGAAATAACTGGCGGGTTTCATCATTAATGTTCACCGCGTTTCTGTTTAAAAGGAGTTCTTTATTTTATCCTTTTACTCATGGATCATTAAAAATGTGGTTTATTGATTTCTGACGGATCGGTAGAAATATTAGTTAAAAATGCAAAATATTAGAAGCATACATAAGCAACTTGGATTAAGAAGAAGTCCATCAGACGTTAACAGAAATAGTAAATATTTAAAAAACGAAAATGAGCTTGAGTACACCGTTACCTCTCGTCATTAAGAATTACAAAGCCGAAACGGTGATGAGAGACGCAGAGGGGACAGTGGTGGGTTTATACAAAATGTATTTTACACATAAATATTCACAGCAATATAATTTCTATTTAGTACAACTCACGCTGGTATTTACAAGAAAGTACCCTCATCTTAATTTGGAAATGTTGTGGCTTTTCTGTCGTGAAAAAATAGTCTCCATTCCTCCGAAATGGGCCGTACATTCCTCATCGCTCGAATCAAACTTCATTTCATACTGTTAATGAAGATAGGCCACTGATTTAAGACAGGTTCAGTGCTTCATGTCACTGGAAAACGGTATTTCTTCTTTTGTTTCTAAGAACTTTCGTTTTCTGACGTGTGGACGTGAAGAGATGAGTTCGGTTTATGCTTTTTCAAGAGCTGAGTGATTTTCTCATCGTCCGAGTTCGGGTCCAAAGGCTTGTTGTAGTCGTCGTCGTCGTCTTCGTTCTCCGAGGCCCCCTTTAGACGCTCCGTCTCCGAGTCCTGCTTTTTCTTTGCCGATGCCATCTCTGCTGCATGCCTTTTCCTCCACTTTGTCCTTCTATTTTGAAACCAAACCTGAGATGGAATTGAAGCGTTTTAACGTCAAGAACTTCCTGTCAGAAGTCAGTAAGCTACAAATGATTCTGTCTAATTTTATTTTAAAAAATAAATATAATAATAATAACAATAACAATAATAATCATAATAAAAAGATCAACAATAAGTCTGATTTTTAAAGCATACATATAATTACAAATATATAAAAATTTGGGGGGGTAGGACAGTGTATTTCGATATTTAATTATAATGAATAAAATAAAAGTATTGTGAGATTTATAAGTTGTTCAACAGTCATGACATTTTACTGGTTATTTTATTCTGTGCGTAACGAATCGCAAAAATCCGTGTGCTATACTGCTAAAAAGTTTGGCCTAGAAACATATAGACCTACTACACTAAAACTATTATTATTAACTTTGACTATTGCTATTTGACCACAAATACATGATAACAATTTTCTTAAAAATTAGAGGACTGATCTTACAGATTCTGTAAAGATACTTCGTGATTACCAGCAACAATTATATTTTAATCTAAAGTTACAGCAAACTAATGCCACTACAATAATACTGCGTATCTGGAGCTGAATGTACGTTTCATGACCTACACTCCTTAAACGCAATTGTTTAAATTTTGTATGATTTAAGATTAACTGTACAACTGTGAAATATGTACCAAGATTATTTTTTTATTCAGCTCTTACAGCCGCTACTGTGTAAACAATGGCATTTATAACTGGACTGAAATATATTACTCATAATAAATTATTTGAAATATGAGTTAATAAACAATTCAAAAAGGGACCATTTCAGGATAGGCTACTTTCCAAAAAAAAAAAACTCCCAAAATCTCTATAATATCGCTAGTGAAATTAAGGGAGGTTCCTTTTAATCTCAGAAATGCGTGATCCGTACTTCCTTATCTCAAGTTTGACACGATCCTCTCACCTTCACTTGGCTCTCCGTCATCCCCAGTGAGTAGGCCAGTCGGGCCCTTTCCGGTCCTGCTAAATACTTCGTTTGTTCAAAAGTCTTTTCCAGGGCAAAGATCTGTTGTCCAGAAAATGTGGGTCTCGTGTGCTTCCTCTTTCCGTCCTTGTCAAGCAACACCGAACTCTGATCTGAAAAGATAACAACTTATGTTAACCAGGGTAATTTTCGATGTTTTATTAACAAGCTAACCATATAAATTGCCCCCTCACTTTTAGCTGCCTTCAATATTAAGCATTGCATGTTTTATGCATTTCTGTTGGATATATGTAAATTAATCGGTTTTTTCTTCGGCAAGAGCCTTAATTAAAATGCAAGTCTCGTTCATTTGAAGATTGCCGTGCTTACGTTTGCAATATATTTACAAATTTCTGAAATAAAGATGGCACATACTTATATTCACATAAAAGTAATGTTTGCGTCGGGAAACTGGTGTAATTATTTAAACCCGTAGCGGTGTAGATGTTAGATATTGCAGTCAACAATGCCATGAGCACGAAACATCTTAAACTGAAAACTTACGCGGTGAACAAGCAAATCTGGCGTCTCTCCAGTGCGGGCTCTGCATGACCCCAGGCCAAAATATAGGTGTCCTGCCGGGGAGATCTGTCAGTGGTTTGGGGTAGCGAGCCACTGCCACGGCCGCCGCGGCGCTAGGGCTGAAATAGAGCCCGTGGGGAGGCGGGGGACTCAGGCTACTGAAGCGGGGCAGTCCTGACAAGATTCCAGCGGAAGAGGAGGCTGCCACGGCCGCCGCCGCCCCCGCGGAGACCACCGAGGGACGGTTGAGGATGTCGTTTATTCCGTGTGGGGTAGCGATCGCGCACTGCTGCGGTGATAGGAGAGAGGACAGCCCGGCTGAGGATTTTATCCCCGGGGAAGAGACAGGGATTCCGCCGGGGTTGGGGGAGGTGGCCGAAGGTGAAGTAGACGAGGCGGGTCCGGTGGAGGATAAGGGATAAGCCGGGTACAGGGGAGTCTTCATTTCGGTCATGCTGTGCAGAGCGGCTAACGGTGGCGTGCTAAGCAGAAAGGCGCTCTGACGAGACCCGTCCATCTGCCCCACCGCTAACATAACCAAAAATAATGATAAAACAATATAACTCAGTACCAGTTGTCCTCACTACTTCCACGGGAGTATTTATTAAAATAATACTTCTCGATTAAAAGAACACACCGCTAAGTTAGAAATCTGTCTAAACGCCTAGCGTCTTATGTCAATATGATGAACTTGAAAAAGATTTTCTCATAACACATTCGTTTTAAGGTGCAGGTAATTTTGCTTTAGGATCCAAATTTCTTAGGACTTGAGTTTTGTACCCATCCCTAGAGGAAAAAGAATCCAGTGTCTTTCCTTCTTCAGTCTTGCATATCTTGAAGACAGGGCATTCTAGAGGAATGGATCTCCAAGCGCCTTTCCCCGGCTCTAATGTCTGCTTCAACTCTACCGGTGGCAACTTTATTTTTTAATGCTCAGAAATCTATAAATAAAGAGGCGCCCTTTCTCGGCGGCGCGCGCGAAGCTCTCGGAGATAATAAAACATTTTCGTCACTTTCTTACTGTCTTTTGCAGCAAAAGTGAAAACTTTGAGAATGTCACTTAGAAGGAGGAGGCGGCGTTTCTGTCGCCATTGGGCAAGCGCTGCGGTGACGCGTCCCCCGTGTCAGCCGCAAGCCCCCACTGCGTGTACCGGCTTCTTATTGGCCCCTCATACCAGCGCTTTCATTTGCACATTAAAAGAGTTGCCATTCGATCGGCTATTACATACAAAAGTACTAAATCAATCTAGTCAATTTGAGATCTATTTTTTTGCTAGATAAAGGGCCATCTGCATGCGTTTGTTACGCGAAAAAGATGGTCCAGAGTGCCCCATTCCTTTAGCTATATTAATTCAAAAGCGATTGGAAAGCCTAGTAGTTCGAGATAGGTCATGAACTCATTGTCCATTGAAAGAGCGCAAATAATTATGATACAGCCATTAGCCTCTACGCATATGGAAAAATGCGTCAGGCTACGTTTCCTTTGGTTTGTGCATCGCGCTCACTATGAACTCACTCGATTTTCTGATTTAGCCTCGTCTTGTGCGGCTACGCATCTGCTTTCTGAGACTTTGCAAACAAATATCCCTTCGTAGGAGAATGTCGAGTTACAATGCTAGTGAAAGTAAGTACTATTAAACACTAGTCTAAATAAAGAAATTGATTTGTGATGTCCCCGTCCCATCGTCCCGTGTCAAGGTTTTGCTCTTTTTTTAACGGTCATTTTCTTATTGCGGCCAATTAAAATGATTATTATTGTTGTTTTCATATTATCATAGCATTAAAATTGTTCTTATTGTTGCCACAAGGTTCGAAATATCGGGTTTCCATTGTCGTAGTATTTGAGTGATTATTTTGTTCCGTTTCCACTGGAAGATCTGGCGTTAAATCATGTTTGGACAAGTCCCCCCCTTTCCTTTCTATATTCCCCCAGTACGATGATCAGATACACGTATATTTGACACTCCATCATCTTGTGTAGGTGACAATATAAATGCAGTAATTCAAGTACTGTGTACATATTCTTTGGAAAAGATCGATATCGATGAGACAAATTACACGAATATATTTCTAATTTATATTTTTACACCTTACCTCGGAACATAAATATTTTTTACATGAAAGAATTTTATAAAATACAACAATTCTGTGTCATTACCGTTAACCATTTATTAATTTATTCAGCAATTACAAGAAAATGTTTTAACGCATTGATTTGAATATGATTTTATAGATGATTAATTCTTTTATACGTTGTCTCGTTTTCCCGTTTCTGCGCTGCTGTTTTTTCATTTTTCCCCTTTTAACTTACTATTCACATGGTTCAACCGTACAATGACCGTCAGCATCAGTAAGAATACCATGACCATATAGGAGACATTTTGCCGCTGATTCTGCAGTCTGGAATTCCGTGTGAACGGGACGGTGGGACATGCTGTCATCTGTGGATGGAATAGTAAAATATAATGCAGCGGACAACCATGTTAAAGTTTGGGATGGTACATAAAGAGATTACTTCTGGAAACTTTTTACTTTGCATTTCATTCAGTTTTTGTGTGACGTGGTATGTGACTGTGTGAGCAGGAAAAAAAGAAAAATATTTTGGATATTATAAAATAAATTCGCATGTACGTGTATATCTTAGTCCTACTTGAATTAAGGCTATATCATCGGACGACCGCAGTTTATCGGTGTACAAATACTGATCAATACATCTTCGAATAAGAAAGGCATGTATGAAAACATTAACACATTTTATTAGGGCAGCAGTTTAGAGGAGGCTATAATTAAGTCGCAACACTGTAACTTACACTGACAGTTTGAAGTACGATTGTCTGTAGTCAGTAAATCGTGTGCTTCGTGCGGCACCTAGTGGACAAATGACATTAAAGACATTCTGAAAGTTCGCAGCTGCAATTTAGACAGTTAAGTGTACTGGACGAACTAGAATTAAGTCGTTGTTAGTTTATTAGTCCAGACTGAACTGTTTAACGCAAACGTGTTGTCAGGACCGTGTAGAGACTTTTCGACGGGCAAGCTTCCTCTTTCCTTTTGGTAGCCTACATTCTGCCGATGGGGGGAGGTGTCCCCTCAGTTAATTTTGCTTGAAGAGAAGTTCTAATTCTTCAGAGTCCTGGTGCTCCCTGTCTTGCTGTGAGACATGGACGCTATCCAGTAAGCTGAGATGAAGACTGGACTCCTTCTGTACTGTCTCTTTAGAGAATCCTTGGGTAGCACTGGTTTTACTTTGTGTTGAGTGAGCAGTTGGTAGAGTCGTCCAGTATGAGGCACATGACCTGCATTGTGACGGAGCGTCAGTTACAGTAGCAGGACCAGGCCAAGGGGACGCCCATGTATCACCAGGCTGTGGTAGATGGATGGCCATTTCTGGAGGGTGGGACTGGACCGTGTATCTGCCTGGGGGATGGCTGGCTGGGATACCGTGGAGTTTTGCTGTGTGGTGGGTGTGGCAACGCACTGCATCAGCGCATGCTCCTCAACCTGACCTGAGAAGCTTGATGAATTTTGGATGGCCAAAAACAGCTATGCTCCACCTGCATGCTGGTCATTAGATCAGGTACCGGGGGGGGGGGGGGGACGGGTTAAATGGTGGCTGTGACAGGGTCTTCTTAAACAAACCTGAGCAGAGACTTTAGGAGATTTAAAAGAAATCGTTCCCATCAGGTCTTGTGATGTAAAAAAGAAAAGGATGAATCAAACAGCTAGGTAGCCGTTCCAGCCCTGGAATGAGAACCATTGTTAACCAGGGGAACTTATTTCACTTCAGCTACATGTAATTCCTCATCTCTTCGTTGGATAAGGTGAAATGTTTATGAAATTGGAGGACAGGCTTGTCTGGAGTCTCTCAACAGGACAGAGCAGGTCACCTAGACAGCCTTCCATGAGGATAAGGGCAAACATTTTGGTCGTGGACTTTGCCAATTTTAGCCTGCAGCACTCAGAGGGCATTTAGCTGGTACTGTAGGACAATGGACCTCAGCCCCATGCATCAGCAGTGCTGGACCCCCCAACAATTTACAGAAACCAACTACTGCCGAATTTCTGAAACTTCATGGGGAAGTGGAGGATCCTGAGACAAACAGGTCCTGCTTGAGGCCACTCCACACCATGGCAGCACTGGACCCTGAAACCTTCTCCCACCAATCTAAAAAATAAAATTAGGTTTCTTGTTGGATGCGTGTTTTATTAGAATGTCCCAGATATCACTGAACATCTGGTCTAAGACAACAGAACTTTATGATCACCTCCAAATTCCAGAAGGAAGCTTTGAATCTTAGCACTGGCTTAACTCCATGAAGTCCACCCACATTACAGATGAGGGGACTTGAAGCAGCATTCAGCCAGCCCCCACAGAAGGACCAACCCAAACACACAGGTCACAACCCCCAAAAGTTGCAAAGCTAGTCCTGGACCTGCTATTCCAGACCCATAAACACAACAGGACACCACAAAATCAAAGTGAAATTCACTTTTATTTTATATACACTTATTCTCGTGCCATCAACTTCTGCTTCTTCAGCTTCTTCTGGGAAACCTGCAGACCAAAGGCAAGGTGGTGACAGCAGTTCAACCAGACAAAAAAAAAAGTTGCTTCTACACACTGCTGGGGTAGAGACAGAAGTTTTGGAATGAAAACTTGTGTCAGACTTGAGTTTCAATATCTGAAGTTTTTGGTTGCTCAGATTTAAATTTTTTTTCACAGTTAATTCCAAAGGTGTCCTAAGATAGTCATCACTGCAACCCATGACTCCTGGCAAGTTTAATTTCCAAAACCAGGAGATGAAAGTCTCCTTGGGTAAACTAACAAGCTCAGCACCTGCTGAACTGGACCGCCCGCTTCTACAGGCACTTATTGAATCTTTGACCAATCCTGGCGGTATTCCACAAAAAACGGGATTTTTTTAACCAGGTAACTTTATCCAAAATAAGGACTGTCCAAGAAGAAGGTCACTTGCCTCTGCTCCCAGTGGATAGTTTTCACGTTTAGTTTCGTGGATACCCCCCTGGTCCAGTCCAGTAGGTCACACTACCAAATGTGGCATGCGCAAATAGAGGCTCACCTTTTTCTTCTGAGCAATCTCCTCCTCAGGCTTTGGAACAATCTGCTCCTTCTCAGTGAGGATCATCTCGATATGACACGGAGAACTCATGTAGGGGTTGATACGGCCATGAGCGCGGTAGGTTCGCCTGCGCATCTTGGGGGCCTTGTTGACCTGGATGTGCTCGATGACCAGGGAGTCCACATCTAGACCCTGGGGACATGGATCAGGAGTTATATGCTCAGTCACGGAACATGCAAGCTTCATAACATCCTACTGCCCGCCTGCAGTGATGGCTCAGAAGATATGATTTTTTTCACAAATGATCCAAAGGTGTCCTAAGTAGGTCATCATTGCTATCCTGGGTGGCAGCGACTCATGTTACAAAAAGAGCTCTAGGAACCCTCACCTTGAGCTCGGCATTGCTCTCCGCGTTCTTCAACATATGCAGGAGAAATTCCGCACTTTTCTTGGGCCAGCGACCTTGTGTCCAGTCCCACTGCTTGGCCTGGGGAGGGGGACAAAGCAGAGGCATGTCAGTCTGTTTATCTTGATGACTGATGAAACCACTACTGTTAGCCTATTTTCTTGGTTGCTCAGGTATGAAAACTGTTTTCATGGTATATTCCAAAGGTGTCCTAAGATGGTCATCATTGCAACCCTGAAGTCACCCAGAAGCTGAATTGCTCTATCCACACACATGGTACAAGACTTGCTGAAGCAAGAGCTGTCACGATACCCACATAAGACCTGACTGACTAGAATCAGAGAGGATTCACTCACAGCTCTAGGAGCAGACAAAAGGCTCACCTGGGCACACCTGCCAACACCCCCATTGTAGCGACGGAAAGGCACACACTGGTGCTTAACCATCACGTCTTTCAGAAACTTGGTGGCTTTGCGGATGTGCATGCCTTTGATGGCCTGGGCGGTCTCACGGGTGTTCTGTGGACAGAGTGCTGGTTCAGACACCTTTGACGAGACATTAGCTTATGTACAGGGGCACTACTCACTACTCAACATTAACAACTAGCCATTGGGTGTATTTGACATTGCTTATTACAGGGAAAGAAAGCACAAGTATTTGTGGAAACGCACAGACCTGCAGATAAAAAAAAAAAGCAAAGCCTGTCTGTTTCACATCTCCTACAGCGACAGCTCAGAATACATAGATTATTTTCACGGCTGATCCAAAGGTGTCCTAAGAAAGTCATCATTGCAATCGCTGGGCCAGGAGGCACTATAGACTACAATAAAGGTAATCTGAATTACAGGATCCTTGTATGCATTTCCACAGAGTTAAATACAGTTTCAGATTAGGAACAGGCATGGTTAATACTCCTTCCTAATCAAACAAATTATGGATAATGGCAGTACCTTGAAGTGAACCCGGAGATTGGACCCCCTGGCCTTGCATGCTGCAAGACAAGACAAGGTATCAAAAAGAGCACGTTAAGAGGCTACCTTTCACTGTGAAGTGTTACAGAAAAGGAAACTTCTTTAGCGTCGTGTCGATACTCACACTTAGTCGGGTTCTCGGGGTCGAGCGAGTAGCGGACCATCGTGGTGCCTGAAACCAGACAACAGAAATCGGTGAAAATTACAGAATGGCTTTAAAAACTCATTAAAAGATCGCGGAAAGTCCACAATAAATAATATTGTGGTCATGTCATTTTAGAGTAGGCTATGAGCTGCCATTTTGTTAGAGCCGGGCGTTTAAAGTCTCATGAACTCAACACGATCCAGGCACGTTTGGCCCTACTTCACCTAAACGCTAAACGAAAATTAATAAAGGTTTCAAAACACAAAAATGACATCTCTATTCAAAGCCTGACATGTACGCCCCCTCCAATGAACCAAGTCATGGTATAACAGCGGCGGTCATATGTTTACCGTAAAACAATACTATCAATTCAGTTCTTGCATTAAACATAGACAAATACAAAAAAAAACTGCCCCCCATATGTTCCGTTTAAATATCATGATGAACAATAATCCTACAAAACGAGATGCACGAGATATTTTATGGATATCATACACAAGCTTCTATGAGAAATTCGCCACCATTACTTACTTTTCTGGCCGCGGAAAGGAAGAGGAAGACTGATGCATTCTGGGAGAAAACATTGTACCCGGATTACCGCGATACTTCCAGCGAGATTTTGCGGTATTAATTTTCTATTGGACCAGCGTGCCGTGTGTAGTCTGGATAGCTGTACACCACGGTTGTATGAAATGTATGTGCTTTTAGGTTTCGAGTGTTGTTTAAGTGATAAATTAAGTTAAATATTGCTTAAATCTAGGTAATGTACTGGATTTTCGTTCAACGTGTGCTGATAGTCGATTAATATTTTTGACAATGGCTTATGATTTAAATTTCTGGAAAAAACAGACCACAGCAAAATGTTTTGTTTCGTTTCTCAATTGGGTATGCTTCTGTGCAAGATATAGATTCTTTTTGCAAACGGCAGCCTGACTCTTTCCCGTTTTTTATTAATGAAGGTCTTCTTCCTTGCTTTATGAGACTTCAGTCCTGCTTCTAGGATCCCAATACGAACTGTCCTAGCAGTGCACTTCACACCTGCATTTAAAGTTTCTTATTCCTTTTGAAGGTCACTTGGTGTCATCCTCCGATTCATGAGGCACTGTTGGATAAATGGATGGCTGTCTCTGGCATTAGAATGTTGCTTACACCCTCTCCCTGGCTGTTTTTTGGTCATTTCCAGTGTCTCCTGCTTCACATTGTTCTTGTGCACTGCTGTCTTAGAAATGATGAACCTGGAATCAACCTGCCTCACAGTGTAGCCTTCTGCAAGGTGTGCGTAGTGTAATGTAGCTATACTTTACTGATAGTTTCCGTATAAAGTACATTACATATTGTTAATGTAGACCTGTTGACTTTGTGTACAGGTGAATTTTAAACATTGGCATCTGATGGTCTGTGAGAGTCGAGGTGGCCGAGTGGTTAAGGCGATGGACTGCTAATCCATTGTGCTCTGCACGCGTGGGTTCGTATCCCATCCTCATCAAGTTCTCTGTGGGCAGTGGTGGCTTGATGATTAGGGAAGTGCACTTGTAATCAAAAGATTGCAGGATTGAATCCCCCACCAGCAAGTCACCACTGATGTACCCTGAGTAAGGTACTGTCCCCAAGTGCCGCTGAATTAGCTGCCCCCTGCTATGTCACATATAGACACATTTTGTTGTTATGCACTGTGTGGTGAGTTCACAATGACCACTGATCACCGAATTAATAATACATCTAATAAAATACCTTGCATGGAATACCTTTGTACTTTCATACCCATGGTGTATGAGTACCGGGACAGTATGTGGCTCAGTGTGCCTGTAATGTAAAGTCGCAGGTTCAAACCCAGCCTCAGCATGTCTGCGGCTCCTTGAGCAAGGCCCTTAACCCCCAGCTCCCGGGGGTCCCTCCCCCAATAGGTGGCTGCCCTTTGCGGACAGCTTGCTCTACAAGCTTGCCAGTTTCAAACATGGGGGTGCAGTGGTTAGCACTGTTGCCTCACACCTCTGGGACCTGTGTTCGAGTCTCTGCCTGGGTTACATTTGCATGTTCTCCCTGTGTCGTCGTAGAGTTTCCTCTGGGTACTCTGGTTTTCCCCCCACAGTCCAAAGACTGCTGAGGCTAATTGGAGTTAATAAATTCTGTAGGTATGAGTGAATGGTACCAGTGTGTGAGTGTGCCCTGTGATGAGCTGGTCCAGCGTTGTTCCCTGCCTTGTGTC
Source organism: Mormyrus proboscirostris (assembly GCA_026779585.1). Taxonomy (NCBI): domain Eukaryota; kingdom Metazoa; phylum Chordata; class Actinopteri; order Osteoglossiformes; family Mormyridae; genus Mormyrus; species Mormyrus proboscirostris. The sequence continues at coordinate 21,541,283 of JAODKF010000126.1, forward strand.
AATTGCTTCCTGGATAGGATCTGGACCCCCTGTGACCCAATAGGATAAAGTAGGTTGGAAAATGAATGATTTCAAATTTTAATTTTGTGATGTTCAAGAAGGTGACACTTGATTGAGTTTGAAGCCCAGTCTTATCTAATCAGTTACAGAGTGGTTTTCGTCTAGATCAGTGTTTCCCAACCTCGGGGAACCGCAGACAGTCCACGTTTTTGCTCCCTCCCAGCCAATCAGGAACACAGAATACCTGGTACAGGTATGTTGGGAGCTGAGAGGAAGCAAAAATGTGGACTGTCCAGGTACATCAAAGACAGATGAGTAAGGTGCTCATAGTGTGTGAGTATGGTGTAGGTCTTTTCTCCATGTCTCTATTTGGAACAGAAGACATATGAGCACATTTCAAAATATATCACGCTAGGGGGTGCTGCCTCACCACAAAACAGTTACTGCCTTTGCATCATCTTGGTCTACACCTTGGAACTGTAACCTGTGACCATAGGGAAGAAACTGAAACTCGGTGTGCAAAGGGTGGGAGTTATCTCTTAAAACTGAGCTTGTTATTAAACAGATAAAGTAAATAACTAGCTCAATTTTAGCCTTCACACAAATGAATGTTCCAGTTATAGCAAAACAGTATTTTATTTGTTTACTATTTTATTTCATTTAATTGTATTTAAAGTATTCATTGTGTTATATTTTTATCGTTATTGTCTTGGGTTGCCTGTTTTGTAAGATGAATGATGCATGATAAGTGTCTGTTTGTTACGTGTCTATGGATGAGGACAATTCATTGCAAACCAAACAGTCACATGACCTGACCCTACAGTGTTGTGGTGGACGTGTTTCGCAGCACATTTTCCATGAGCTGAACCTTACTTCTGTTCTGCAGTTTATTCACATTAAAAATGCTTATCAAAATATACAGCCCTATATGGGCATAAGGGTTATGAAATCTGATCAAAACAAGAATTGCAGGATTGTGATTTGCTCGTATTTGTCTTTGCTCTGTGTAGCTGTGCTGTGTGGCTTTGATAAGACCTCATTTGTTTAAGTGATGTAAACAGAGACTGGTGCCGGAAGAACACCCAGGGAGAGGCATGGCATCAGTGATATGTTTTATTGCACAATGACCCAAAGTCATCTGGGTATTTCGACAAGCTATCTGTGGGTCCTCGTGCAGGGACTGGAACAGGCAGCTCTGTCGGACAACACCAGGCTCAGAGGAGGACATTTGGCAAGTCTGTACCACTGAAGAGTAAGATTCACAAGGGACGCTGTGTGTGTGTTGTACTTCATGTATTTAAATAAGTGCTGGTAGCAGAAAATTCACTCCATTCTGATGGCTGAGGTACATCAGACATATACATATATGGCTTACGGGGTCTGAAAAGGGACAAAAAGGTGGGGAAGAACTTTTAAATGCAGCCTGGGTCTAGGTCAGGGTTATTCAAATCACGGTCCTCAAGGTCCGAGCGCTGCTGGTTTTCCAGCCTTCATTTACCTGTCAGTCAGGTGTGAAGCCTCTGACCAATCAGAATCAGTAATTATTAAACTAACTACTGAGAGAACTGAAAACAAGGCCTGGATTTGGAATCAAGGTCCAGATTTGAAGAACCCTGGTCTAGGTGTTGAATATGGGGGATAAAAACCAGTAGATGTCTCAGAAGGAAACCATATGATCAGATACCAGCTACGTAGGATGGAAGCAGGTTTATTGCTATCTGATGCTTTACATCTTATATTTCCCATCCTTTGTGGTCACATCACACTGTCCTGCACCTATTAAGATTTAATCTGCTCATATTGTCACTGGTGGAGAGTGTGAGGCTGCTGCCTACCTACCAGACACGACATCATCTTTTTTAATGGCACTACATCATGATAGAGATCCTTTATTTTGTAAATCAGCATATAGGAATTCTTATTCCAGCTATCAAATCAGCAAGCTGTAACATCCAATGTGATGGAATACATGTATTCTGTTACTTCCCTGAACAACGTGTGAAAGCTCCATTGCTGTCTGACTGCATTTTAAGTCTACTAGATCTTAAGAATTTTATTTTACCATTTAATTGCAGAACTGTTTCCATTTGGGGTCTGGGCCCTTGTGGCACTAAAGAAATGGGGAGAAAGGTTTTGTTTTTTTTGTAGTTTGTTGCTGTGATAGGAGTTTTGTGGGTTCAGTACTCTGTGTGCGTAAATGTGATTTTAAGCAAAGTCTGTAGTTTGCGTTCGTTATCGAACATCCACCAGTTTTGTAACATCACTGGATGAGGGCGCCCTTCCAGAAACGCTGTTCTTGCCAGCAGCTGCTGTTGGCCTTCAGCCTGGAGAAGGACGGGACGATGACACATGGACACGGACAGCCTGCTCTGGGCTTCTGTTTATTTATATTTGGTGCTTGTACACGGTTGTTACACGCCTCCCCCGAAGCAAACGGCTCACTGCAGCGACTGCTGGGAGCCTGCCTGACAACCGCATAGTGCATTGGTACAAAAATAAAGATATTATATACAAAAGGGTATTGACTGAGTTCTTACACGTGTGACGTACATTTATCAGTATGCCTCTCCCATGCCCTGCTGTCCCACCATCTGTGAGACCAAAGCCACACCGATATCGGAGCCCACCGAGCTGATGGGAGACATCCAAAGGTTCTCAGTGAAAGTTTACACTATGCTAACACAGTATTGCACACCCATTTCGACAGGCTTCAGTCTCTTCCTGTAAGTGTCCCTCAGCTCCTCCTGGGCGTTTCCTCACTGCAGCTGCAGTTCCTCCGCCTGCCTGCAGCAGTGGGGGTGACGCCATAGTGGTTCTAACAGTCGGGACCCTTGGCTTCCTCAGGGACGAAACAGTTGGTCCCAGGAGACTCTCCTGTGGAGAGGTCTGCGGCGAGCCTGCTTGCATGGAGGAGGGTGAGTCTGTGGTTAACCTGTTCGCATGGGGGGAGAAGCTAGTGAAGCCTGCCAGTCTGATTTTTGCCTCATAATCCCAGCTTCGCCTCCCATGGCTATATTGCTGCTATATCATTGGCCAGACTCTCACCTATGACAAGTCAGGCTCAGCATAGTGCCATATGATTGGTGTTATCCCAGCTCAGTGAGACGAATAGCAGATGTCCACCTCATCATCTCGTCAATGCTAACAGGAAGAGAAATCCGGGTTCCCATGAGGCTTTGCAGCACTCCAACAGTTCTAGAGTGTCCAATACTGGGGTCCACTTCCCGTTCAACCGGACAGACAGTCGTTCCAAGGACCAGCTGGCGTAGGCAGGCTAAAGAGAGCATGAGACAGAGAGGCAGATGAGAGGACAACAGGAGGTGGGGGTTTGTACTGAAGAGCTGAATGCAACTTTCTTTTAACATTACTGACACATACTGTATCGAAAACTGTGAGCTTTGTGTTTGGTAAAAGTTTTACTAGAGTACAGCAGGTTTAACCGATCAAAAACATAGGAGAAGTCACACTAGCTGTCTGCTTACATGTCCACGCTGCCTTTGGCTCCTGGGTGTGATATGATGGAGTGGACAGCAGGGGGTGCTGTGGGGATGCTTCAAAAGGAGGAGGAGACACCCCGTGAGATGGCTAGGGGGGTGGGCTGAGGGCCAGGTGGGGCAGAGGGGAAGGGAGTGCAGTGCCATTGGAGGGGTAGGTGGTGTCTTAGGAGGGGGGGGTTCATTTCAGACAAGGGCTGACCACTGTTGGTGTGGGGGGGTACACCAGAGCCACGTTGACACGCTCTGAGCCATTCTTGGGGCAGATGATCTCAGTTGTCCCCTCTGGTCGGGGTTGGCTCAGGAGCTCACCTGCGAAGGACCAGAGAGAGAAAGAAAGAGAGGCATCATCACCAGACCTCACTGATATAGGCCAGGGAACCACCACCCTCAGTCACATGGCACTCTGAGGCTGTCTCCAGCATATGGTACGCTGGCCCCTTTAGGAGGCCGTCTCCACTGGGGCTGCATATTTGTGCCTCCAAGACTGGGGTAATCTGATAGTCTGCATTTATCGTAAAATGTCACAAACTGGGAATATACGTTTCAAATGATCTTTCACAGTAACATTGACAGAGATCCACAAGGGTTAAAAATATGGGATTTCATTGTGTCTTGGCTCCTGCACTGAAACTGGCTTTAAACTGCCTTGATTGTTTCCCCTGAGGTCTGTGAGAGCAGTGGAGATCCTTGCTCTCGTTACGTTTAAGTGTTTGGCCACTAGGGGGCAGATACGGATCATTATCACAGCAGGTGACTGAGCTGCAAAACAGGATGTTTTTCCTTCAGATATGGAGCGTCTCCTGCGGGCTGCGTTTTATTGCCCCAGATGCTTTTCCAGCACAGGCGTATGAGCCTGACTCAGACACGGGTGCGATTCTAGGTGCTCAGTAAGCGAGGTGATCTATTCTGGGCTGTTGTGAAGCGGACCTTCCAGCGCAATGTCACACGCTCCCGGTCTCACAACAGGCATAAGACGGATCATCTGTATGGGAGGAACGGGGCTCTCTGTATAGAGCTGTTGTGATACGTTCCATAGGGGGCATCTCCGGTTCATTCGTGACAGGAGAACGCTGACCCCTACTGGATGTTAATAGGGCCAAATTCCCTGGAATGGTGAAGCACATGTGGACCGTTTAAGCCTCCTACATGTACTACTCACTGCTGCTTGTGTTTCCACATACACATACACACACACACACACACACACACACACACACACACACACACACACACACCATTGTGGTGTTTTTGGAGATTCTATTGACATCTAGCCTAGGTGCTTCTCTGACCAAACCCTGCAAACCTAATTTGGTGCATTATAAATGATCCTAAAACAAGCTCCGCCTTCACTTTGCCACACCCACATTCTGCCCCGCCTCCAAGGAGCCCTTCCTATACGATAGACAAGCGCAGCTGCTCCTTAAAGTTCATCTCTATATTTGGGATCACAGATGGGAGGGAAAATTTTTATCCTAAAATAGGATCCAAAGAGGAAGGTGGGATGAAGCTGGGCTATATATCATGCTGTCCATGTGATTAGCATAAATCTGAGAGCCCTGGGTGGCTGCACTAGACCCACTATTTGATGTGTGAATCCCCTCCATGCCAGAATCAGCACATTCCTCCAGCAATGACCACGTACAGAGCTTTCTGGCAACAAGCCAGGCCAAACCAAGCTTGTACTGAGATTTTATAAAGAGCTGCAGAAGCTTAGGTTTATAGTCTTGTTTGTTTTTCCCAAGAGGAACCAGGAAGCCAAGTCAGGAAACTTGTGAGAAGACAGGAAGGTAAGAAAATACAAAGGGAATCGCACTGTCCACTCGCATTTCCTCACATCATTCAGTGGGAAGCAGGTTAACAGCATTGTTGGAAACCAGGCTCAGCTCAAAAAAAAAAAAAAAAAAGTTTCTGAAAAGTCCAACTGAGTGGGTTTGTAGGAGAACCCAGGCAGCACAAGAGGCACCAGTGCGTCCTGGATAGCAAAAGGCCCAGTGTCACAAACACAACATGGACACGGCTGGAAGACAGCAGAAGGATCCCATGGGAAGGCGGAGCTCCAAATTGCCCGGCCTCACTCTGCCGTGTCATTGGGATGCAGCGGCCTAGAGGACCCCTACTCCCAGAGCAGCCGAAGACTGGCTGGAAGGGGCTGACAGTGCAACTGGAAATGTGGAAAGATGTGACACCTCAGCTTACCCTTTAACCCAACATGACCCACATCCCTGAAGGCTTTACCCCTTTTCACAGCTTGAGGGCACTGGGATTCCTGACACTGCCATTCCGTTAATCACAAGGAAGTCACTGATCTGGTCTTTCTGCATGCTACCTCTGTGTAATCCGGCCCACAGGTTTGTAGCTCACAGGGCCTGAAGACACAGCTGGGTGCAGCCGTTCCCGTCTGCCCGCTCTAATTCCGTCCAGCCTGCTCCATCGCCTGCCACAGTTTTGCTTTTTTCCACCCCAGGGGGAAATGAGCAGGGCCTTAAAAGGTAAAGTGAGCTCCTCTCCCTCCAGCCGTGGTCCTGCCATGAGGAACGCTCTGGCAGGGTGTGTGCTGTGATGTGGAAAAACCCAGCATTGGTCCCATGCCCCCCCCCCAGCAGCCCCCCTGTGCTCTGCTTCCTCCCCTTTGTGAGACACAAAGGGAGCCTAGGGGCTTTTTGTCGCGTCCGGCCTGAGAGACAGGAAGAAAAAGCCGGCACACTCCTCGCGGTGCGTGTAACAGCTCTCAGGATGCCGTTTTGTGGAAGGCTCTTTAAGACTTATTTGTTTCCCTCTTCCATCTGACACAAACAGGGGTCCAGTTAATGAACCTTTAGAGCTTGTTTATGAACAACGCTTTGACCACACTTCCTCTCTTCCGTCTCTAAAGGGTATCCACAGTGTAACTGGGACCGACATGAATGACACTCCACAGAACCTTCTGCAATGCTGACACGGTCCATTCAGGTTCCCTCTTGCCGCTCCCTGGTCTTGACAAATTTAAGTGGCATTTTAATCTGTGCAACACTCTTTCACCACATTTTTATATAAATAAGAATAGTGTAGCAATTCACCAGTAATTAGAGGAAGGAATAACCATTTGTTGTCTTTACTCTGTCACTCAGAGTGACCTGTGCCTGTAGGATAGATACACAAGTGACTGCAGAAAGGGGTCAGGTGGATTTCATGATAGGGGCACAATCTGACCCCTGACATTTCACCCCGTCCCCACTGGCTCCACTGTCACATTCATACCATCATGGACAGGGAGATGGGCGGAGGAGGAACCAAGCCTGGCTTTCACTGAAACAGCCAGCCTGAATGATCAAGCTAGGAAAGATGCTGGGGACACTCAGAGGAATGTTTTAAATAAACGGAAACACAGAGGAATTTGGAGGAAAGTCAGCCTGCGGAGACAGGAATTCGGCACAAAGGACAATGTATCGTACCTCCGTGGGAGTTCGAGAGAGGCCCCATCAGCCTGAGCAACCGGGGCCTGGAACTGGCTCTGAGGGCAAGGCAAGGGCCAATCCAATCCTTCCACATATCTCCATACTAACTGCACATGCAGCAGAATGAGCCCCCTAGTGACCCCTCTGATGAAATAGGATGAATGGAGGAGCTTCCAAAGATCACCTCATAAGGACAAGCTGGTTACTCCTCCTGCTTTTAAGACAGGACAATTCAACAGCAGAAACTAGATGGTTCTGGTCCAGCTGAGCACCTTTCCCATAGACCCTCTGGTGTGATGGATGTACATCCCTCAGGGCAGCAGCACCAACCATAGTGTCAATATGGTCACGTCATTCACATGAGTCATTAGTCAACTCTGACATTTTCTGGGGGCATTTCTGTGTCAAGACCTTTAGAAAAACCAGGTTGGGGTTTTGCAAAAATTACAGACAACCGGGAGCTTGCTGGCTAAGCTAGGGTGAGCCAACCCAGGAGCAGAAAGGCAAACTCGTAAAAACTGGGGAAGGATGCTTGTGAGTGGGTAAGTTGCTGTGAGGAGATCTGTATGCAGGACCCAGACTTCTCCAGATCGAGGTCTGATATGTTGGCTGCCAGAGCAAAGCAGAGATTGTCATTAAAACATCCTACCCCCAACCACCCCCATCCTACCACAGGCCAAGAGGCAGCAGGGTAGACATGTACTCCTTCAAAAAGTGGACATCCATCCAAGATTCTCAACAAGGAGCAACTTACAGAGTGAGAGTCAGTCAGCTGAACGGCTAGTGGGAGCCTCAATCACAGACACAGCAAAACCTTCGCCGCAAAGTATTCTGGGAAATGCCAGTAGAGGGGGACTACAGCCACGCTTTGGCTCACACGAGTGGAAAATAACAAGAAAGTGACTAATAATTAGATGGCTGATGATGAAGACAGACAGGAATGCAGGAATACAGATATCATCATTGCCAAAAAAGGTCAGGTTACTGTCACTGCATGAAGCTGACAAAGCAAAATGAGGCGAGGCGAGGGGATCTGGGAATGCGCCGAACATCTGAGAGTGAGCATACCGCACACCAAATTATTCCTCAGTGCACATCCCTGCATCTCAGGCACAAACCAACCACTGAAGTCACAGTCACGCCCAAGCACATGCTCAGACGCCCAGACAACTGCAGCAGAGTGGAAGTCATCAGTGGAGCCTGGTGAGATTTCCAGGCAGCTGTCTGACCAGTGTGCTCTGCTAGAAGGGCCAATGAGGTCAATGACGGCTCACTTGGAGAACCCAGCATGACCTAAAACAGCTTCCTCTTTGAAAAGGACAGCCGTGTTCCTGAACAGTCTCTTACTCTGATCCAGCCGACCAGTCACCTCGATATTACAAGTCCTTCATGAGGTACCACTCAAAAGGAGCTGAGGACCAATGGGAGTTTGGCAGGAACAGCTTAGATGGGCCAAGCTTGTTTAATCGATCAGCTCCGACGACCCACATCATGCAATGAGGAAGCAAATAAGCAAGGAACGACACCTGGCATTTCTCTGGCCACCGTAATCCGCACCAGTGACGGAGACACAAAAAGAGCGAGTGCAAATAGAAAAGAAGATGGTCGGCTTTGAGCTGAATCTCAGAATCACGCTACAAACTTGCAGCTATTAGAGATCCAGGGTAACTGGGACCAGTATTGCCATCCTCACTTCTCTATGTCCATCATCACATCTGCCACCATCCATCCGGGTAAGCAGAGGATGTGTGTGTGAGGGGGGGGGGGGGGGGGTTATGGAAGCAAGGGGCTGAGGAAGATGGCTGGTCACCACCCCCATACTCATCTGACCAAACCTGTATTCACACATCATGCCTGGACATGATCTTGGCCAGAAAAAAAAAAAACACAAGCCGTTCACCAACATTTCAGCATCTGTGTCCTCCTTCTGAGCTTGAGGTGGGGGCGGGATGATGGTGCAGGACTACATTCCGAAAGAGGCTGGGTCCTGTCTGACGTGTGCCTCCAGACACGGGCCAGATGCCTGCGGAATGTGCTGCGTGCTTTCTGGGAGCTGGGGCATCAGTCCAAGGAGAACTCAGCCGGCCCGGGCGGGCGTTGCCATGGAGACCCACCACGGGTGCATGAGTGTGAAAGCCAGCGGGAGCCTCGAGCTGTACTTTTAATGTGGGAGAGGCTATGAGGGCTGTCAGCTAGCCGGGAACACCCATAAGGAGGGCTTCCGGAAGATGTCTGGAGACTGGCCAACTACCCTGAGATAGCTGTGGCCTTAAACCCCCTTCTGAGGTCCCAGCACCATGGGATCGCTCATTAAAAGCTGCTTGGGCAGCTTGCAACTAAACAGCTGGCTCGATAAATGAAGCAGGGTTGGAGATTGGTTTCCCTGTGTCCTGGCAGGGATGTGCTGGGCAAACATGAACAGTGATACACATCTTCATGTGCCTGATACATGTGTATCACACACCTAAGACAAGTCTGAGAGCAGAGGGAGAAACTCCCAGAAAGCACACAGAAGAGTCTTTGGGATTCCTTGCTGTGTGTACAGTCGTGCTCAGGCTCGTTTTTCACTATTTACTCTGGATGCAAGCCTGCTCATACCGGCTGGTAACGTGAGAATGCTGCCCTGTGCAAAAATGGAGATGACTTTTGCCTTCGTGTAAGAAGATGCTGTAGGTGCACGTATGTGAACGAGGGAATGTCTCTGATTTAAGATGGGCCCCCCCCCTCTGTGTGACCGCGGGACAGACCCACAGGGAGATACAAGGGCAGGTGTCTCCTCCCTTAATCTCCAACTGTCTCCCACACATCACTGTCCCAATCCCATCATGATGTGCTTCACACTCCTTCTGCTCCACGGGCAGCTGCCTGAGGCTGAAATGCTGACATCTCACAAAACATACAGGCGTTACTACTGAGTGGTGAGATCGATAGGGTGTCTTAACATGGTGTGAACCTTGTAAAACCCACCCCAAAGTATTCGCTGATGTTGTATAGAAGAGTCTGATACAAATCATGTGACTAACACCTAAGGCTCATAGAGGTGACAGCACATTGGCACAAATAAGGCTGCAGAGATCCCACATGAGAGGAAACGCACCGATCACCTGAAAGGGCATGTAAACCAGCCAAGAGCTGTGAGGGCCCAAAAGTCAAACCCGGATGGAGATGTTCTCCACACCAAATAGCACATATAGGAGGTGGAGGACCCAAAGTCTGAAACTAGCTCACACGTCTTCCATCCCATGACAGCCCCAGTCCATCTCTATCACCCCAACTGCAATTCCTTGGACTACAAATGAACACTAAGTGGGATAAATCATTTGGGGGGGGTGGGGTTGGGGTCAGAGTGGGACGACATGGTATGAAACATGAGACATGAGTCACAGGCTCACTGAACACCACCCCCCCCCACCCCAATGGGGGAGATGAAAGAAGTTGCTCTCAGCTCCGATTCCAGAAAAGATCAAAGGCATCTCCTCATACCCGTCAGGACACCGTGGGACTGAGAGGCATCTCCTCATACCCGTCAGGACACCATGAGACTTAAAGGCATGTCCTGAACTCGCGGCCAAGACTGCGAAGGCTGTGGGTGTCCTGGAGGAACAGCTCAGCTTGTGCGGATATTCTGAGCAAGCAGGTTAGGAGCCCCTTGGGGGATGTTCCCAAATGCGGCACCACTTCACACCAGGTGACTTCAAAGAACACCCCCTTCCCCCTAAACACACCAAGGACACGCCTGCTGACACCCCCCCTTCCTCATCCCCATCAGGATGAGCCAACGCAGGGACCGGTGATGTAATGGGATCGCTAGCGTCTTCTCTGGGGATTTTACTGCTGATCTGATGGTGGTAGGGAGGGGGGCAGGTCGTCCATTTCAGTAAAAGAACAAAAACAAAGACGTGGCTGGTACAGCGGTGCTCCACTGCATCGCCTCCCTTCCATGACACTCGCTGAAACGGGGTATCCCAAGATGGCCTCAGTCCATACAATCGCCCACCCCCCATCTCACTGATGATGTGTAATAGGTCAGACTGCCCCCCCCCACCTCAAAGCACACACACGCACTCAGAAAGAAGATCCTGCTGCCTTCTCTGCTTCACTGCATAGATACAGGAGACTCAGCAGCAGTCTCCTCTGGGATTGGCCAACAACCAGGAAAAGCAGCCAAGCTGACCAATCGGCTGAGAGAGACTCACCCACCAGCTTCCTGCTCCAGTCACTACAGTGGTACCATTATATGCTCAGCCCGGAGGTCTGGAATGTCATTCTAACAAAAGGAATTGCCATTAAAAAGTTTCTAAATTTTACATAAAAATCCCTGAATCATGCTTTTTAAATCAAGACAATGGGGTTAAGTAATGTTAGGGCTCAAAATGCAATCACTCAAGAACTCTCTTTCTGGCATGTGCGCACGCAAACGCGCACACACACACACACACACACACACACACACACACAGAGTCACTGGGTCCTGCACAGAGGATCTGTCATCTCTTGTGCAGACCATTTCTTTCAGGCATGCCCCTACACATCCAGGGCACTCCCTCCTCAGGAATTTGGTGACATGCTCGCACTGTGAAATCTCACCTGGTCATTCTGTCCATCCCACGGGTGAAAGCAAGCCACTTTTGCAGACGTCCCACAATGCACTGCACAAGCCTGTTACAGCTGTGAGCCCATTGAGGGAAAACCCCTGCTCACAGGGACAGTGATATATCTGGGCATGGCATTGCGGCAAAAGGATAGGGGGAAGAAAGCTCTCTCCAGACCCGGCCAGCAGCCTGGACCCCCTCTCTCCCTAACCCCTCTGGGATGTGGAGTGGGATCTGACCCAGCCAGTGAGAAGTCAGCAAAAGCATCCAAAGCTACCCCTCGTTACGGCCCTTAGAGACTGGAGAGAGTGCATGTGAGTCAGCATGATGGTCGGCTTGGGCTGGCTGCCCAGTGGCGGAGCAGAATTTACACGACCAACTGCATAAACCCTTTAAAAGGAAATCTGGACGCATTTTGTGGAATCGGGAGGCCATCTTGGTCTCGGCAGCAAGTTCCATCAGTGAAGTCATGGTGTTTATTTTAGAACATAAACCTAGGATGTTTTAACCAAAGCTGCCAACTTGGCTCAGCCTAATCCCCACCCTCTACTCCCAAAGGACCCCCGCCACCCTAAAAAGGGGCCCTTTGCTTAATGGTGACACTGCATTATGATATGCACCCGCCTCTTTGTTGCTATGGTAACCCCAGTGTCATATGAGCAACAAGACTCTTTTCAAACCCAGCCTCAGCATGTCTGTGGGTCCTTGAGCAAGGCCCTTAACCCCCAGCTCCCTGGGCGCCTCTACAGGTGGCTGCCCTTTGCGGGCAACTTGCACTACAAAAAAAAAGAGCAAGTTGAGGGAGGCTGTTATTGAGGGATCGATAATTATTATTATTAATTCCACTGCTACTCCTAATAGTAATAATAATAATAATAATAATAAGCAGTGTAATAATCTGGCCTGAGTGTGGTCGAGTGACCAAGTGGCTTTGGATTTAAAGAATTTAGTGACTAGTGACCAGAACATTAGTAAGCTTGAGGAGTGGTGACCATGACTAAGCACACTACCATTAGTCATTAACAATACAATAACCAGCCTTACACAACTAAAGCAACAGCACAGTTAATACACAAAACCACAACACGTTCTTCTGTATCCCTTGTAAAATTGTACTTCTGTGGGGACGACCAACTAGGTTTAATGTTTGTTTCTTGGGCAACAGGTTTAACGAGCCAGTTACCCCTGCCTGCAGCCTGACACTAACCCAGTCGTGCATCTAAAGGACTCCGTAACAACTTATCAGCAGCTGCCCTGAAGGCACTGTGTTCACAAAGATCAGCTGTGTCTGCCACATGATAGGGCCGACAGCTTCATGTTTGGAACTGGAACCCCCCCACAAGCGAACAGCCAACCCCATCAGCCACAGACAGTGAAAGTTAAAGCAGAGAGCGTGGGGGGAGCATAACGATCCCCTCCTTTCCCAAAAGCCAGGGCTTGGTTTTCTCATCAGCTAATGCTGGAGGTAAAACGTCTTGCCGGGACATACCAAGCCCCATCATTCGGGGGGGGTCGGGGGGAGTCTGGGATTATGGCACGTAGAAACTAAGGACTAGAGTAAGAAGACCGAGCAGCCATGAAAAACCTGGCGAGGTGCCGTGCTCTCTTGACCTCTGTGTTGCAAGATCTGTGGGCGTTTCCATACAATGCTTTGTAACTCATATCATTAAAGGATTATGAGATACCTAGACCTAGAAAAGGGTGAGTGATTTTTTGAAGTTGCGTGTGTGTGTGTACATATTTCAGGGCTGTTACAGACAGCACTTAAGTGATTACAGTGACATATAATTGCCACCCAGTGACACAGACCTCTGTGACTCCTAATGAATAAAGAAGATCCCCCCACTCCCCTCTCCCCCTGTACTGCTGACCCGGGTCCCGAGGGTCTAAATTCGGAGGACACCAGCTGCTTCGGGGAAGGGGGGGGGGGGGTGGACTTGAGCTCCAGGCTCAATGGTGCAATGCAATGCCCCCCCCCCAAAATTCCACGCCCTGCTTCTGCCACCAAGGTTACTCCCATTAACTAAGACTAAACTAAGCCTTTGTGTGAAACCAACACCGAGATTCAAGTCAAAATCAAATAAAAATACTACTAAAACCAGCAAAGTCAAACAAAATGCTATCACATTCAAACAGAGATAAGAATATCAATCAAGATTAGGTTAAAATGAAACGGAACTTGGGGGGACAAAACAGGAAAAAATGACAAACAAAAAACTAAATCTCTCTCTCCATCCAGACGAACAGCCGGCCGAGAGGCATCATATCGTCACATGATGCAGGTACTGTGACATCATCAGCATATTTCATGAAGATTAGGACGAGCACTGATCCTCACGCAAAGCATTTCTTTGTGTGTGATGTGCCGATAAAAATGTCAGCAAATTACACAGATCACCAGACAATTAACTGCCTACATGACAAGTACACTATTCCAAACATCACGGTGGTATTTACTGCGGCCCAGAAGCACATCTCTGAAGTGAAACAGCACAGAGGCTGGGCGTGGGTATCAAGTGGATGGATTTGTGCCAGTGGAGCCAGGCCAGAACCCTCAGCCCAACTCGGTGTGGAGACTGACAGCTCGCTTTCATCTCATGCCAACCTGCTAGAGGATGGTATTCTCATGACCAGGAGATGGGCCTACGGTTTGCCTTTAGGCTGAAAATCAGTATGACGCATATTGCTGACACAAACGAGAACCAGGACAGCGGCACATGTTCACACCCTTGCAGGCTCATTTGGTGGGAAATGGGGATTCTGCATGGAGATGTGTGCTGATAAGCTCACGGTGACTGCAAGTTTGTGGCAAACTCCCATAATTCCAAACCATCAGCAAAACAGCATTTTCTAGAGTCGAAAGGGGCATAGATTCACACAGCTAAGGTGAAGTGTATGTCTACAAATCCTTTCACATCAGGCCAGGCAGCAGAAAGCCAAGCACACAGCTGTTAAACTGCAGCAATTAAACAAAACACATACAGGGTGCAAGTCGCCTGCTTTCTGAGGAGGCGTCAGGGAGTCTGGAACGTTCTACCTGCAGGCAGGTGGACCTCCAAGGCCTGCTCCTTCTACCTGACATGCACACAGAACTTGATCTTGATCCTACATGTGTTTTTTTTTTTCTTCTTCTTATAAGCCTGGATCGTGATGTTTCCTAGGCGACGCTAATCCTGTACGGCCCCGCATGGTATCTGACCGCACTGTGAACCACAAACCATCCTCAGCAGAGCTGCTATCAGGAGCGCGGCCAGAGGAGACTGGGCCAGCCCGAAGGGGAGCTCATTAACCACAGCATGCGGGATTAGCCATGTGATCAACTGCGTCACATGACCAGGAGAGCCAAGTTTGACAAGGATTGGTCTCATCCCAAGAAAGGACAGAGACGTCACAAAATCATGACACATGACAGGTAGACACGCCTCAATCCCAAGAAAATCATTTTGCACCCTACAAATTTTCCGCATGCCAGTGCACCATGTGCATTAAGCCCAGTTTGTCCATGCGTAATTTAGCCGCTCTGAGTGGACTCACACACTTGCTATGGTCCTGATGGTCAGCTGGGATGTCGGAAGGCATGAAATGCACATCTGCAGCGGGTATTAACTGCAGCAGCAGAACTCAGACCCCAGGGCCTGCCCCAGGGGGTGCGCCCACAGCACAGAACAGGAACCAGCGTCTCATCTGGCCACGCGTTAGTTATTTTTATTACCACACAGCCACACGCCCACGTCCTTCAGGAATTCCCTCGATTCTCCTTGCAATTGCAGCTCAGATTGTTCAAAGGAGACGATCTGGATGCAAAAACATGCTGGTCAGTGTTCAGTGTAACGTGCAGGATCCGCAATTTCAAAAACTATTTTGTTGCCATGGCAATATCCCAGCTCGCCAAGCAGGATTTCACCATGTGCTCTGGGGATTCTGAGCTGTGTGTCTAGGTGTGGCTGCAGGCCCCCCCCCCCCCCAAATGATGCCAGGCCTTTGTTTAGTCTCCCGCTCAAGCTGACTGTGTGTTATTTACAGAGTGTGCTGATGTCCTCCAAAGGCCTGGGGCCCTTCTTGGCTCCAACCATCTCAGCTAACACCAGAATCATGAACGGTGGTCCAGCTGCTGTTGACCCAGGTTGACAGCCTGGCACAAACGGACTCACAGACCCATGCCCACACCATGACAGCACACACACACACACACACACACACACACACACATGTGCACATCACAGCGGCCACACCAACTACACTAACAGAATGCCGTGCTGTTCAGTCCCTCCTGGATCCCTCCTCGACACAGCCGCCATCAGTGAAAGCGGGCTTTCAGTGTTTAATCTACGAGCTGAAATACTTACGGAGACAACTCTCACGCTCCAGGACAGGCACGCTGTGTACGTACACACACACACACACCTGTATGCATAGCATTGTGGGGGCCGTCCATTCGTTTCTATGGGCAAAACCCTAATCCCGACAATGACAACCTTATCCCCTACCCAGTCCTAACCTCAATCATTAGTAACCAAACAAAATACAAATCTTTTGCCATTTTTAGTTTTTTGATTGCAGACACAGACTCCCCTGTGGGGATCGAAAATATGTTCCCCGCAATATCAAAACAACAGGTTTTTAATCACAATATTGGGTCATTTGGTTCCTACAATGTGATGTATATCTGACACACGCACACACACGCGCACACACACACACACACAATACTGGATTTCCCCTAGATCTACACATCCACAGATAAAATCAGCACTTCCTTTCTAGCAAATGAAACCCATACATCCTTATTTTTGTACAGTACTGAGCAGAAATCCCTTTGTTCAAAGCCCAGACCGCTTCCTGTTTAATGGCATTAGCAACGTAAGCGTGACACCCACCTGGGAAGGCATGGGGGCTGGGGGACCCTCTCTTCAGGCACTTGGAACACAAGATGTGCACGGTGTAGTGGAGCCCTGGCCACTCCTGCAGCAGGGAGTTCAGCTCCTCCACCAGAGGAGTGATGGCCTGCCAGGCCGTCCAGATATTGGGCAAGGAGGCGTGGCTGGCGATGGACAGGGTCTCGGCTTGCAGCCGGCAGCGGGATGGCCGGTGGGTCACCACCACGGGCACTTTGCCGCGATAGGCGAAGACGTGGCAGCGGCCGTCCGAGCGTTGCACCACATGGCTATTGATCTGCACACTGTACCTCGCGAACAGGCCTGGCGGCAGCAGGAAGGGAAAGCTGTACTCCACCTGCAGCTGCTCCACCGACAGCAGCTGTCCAGGCACACCACCACCCCCATTCACCCAGGCCTCCGCGTGCGGGTCCTCGTTGCTCACATAACTAGGGAACTTGTACCAGACGGTGGCACCATTGAGCGGTTTGCTGCGGGGCTTGTTGACGCAGTAGCACACGCCCATCTTCTCTAGAAGTTCCAGGATGAGCTGGAGGTCCTGCTGGGTCTGGATCAGCGGCCGGAGCAGCAGGCGGATGATATGTGACGGCAGCAGGCCGTATAGCAGGAAGCCCTCCACGTGGTGCTGCAGCTGGGTTTCCCTGGCCCGGTCACCCCGGGTCTCCACCCCCTCGGCCAGCAGCCTCTCTAGCATGGCGGATGGGTCCCCCTGGAAGAAGACGTTGAGGATGGCGATGAAGCGTGGCAGGTTGTGGAAGACGTACTCCTTGAGTGTTGGGCTGTCCTCGAAGTAGAGCAGTTTGCCACTCTCATGCAGGTAGGACAGGGCGCTCTGCAGGCGGTCCTCTGTGAGTCCGGCTTGGAGGCCTAGGCGGGCCGAGTCCCACCAAGACAGCCACAGGTCCTGGGGTTTGAAGTGCAGCTCCTCCAGCATCTGCCAGGACTTAGGCAGTACGCGGTGCAGATTGGGAAAAATCTCCCTATGGTCAGCGACAGAAACAAGCTTCTCCCGCAGACGGCTGACGTCCCTTGCTGGGCCGATGCAGCTGACACGTAGCACAGGGGACAGGATCTGCAGCCGGTTGTTCAGCAGATACTGTAGCTGGGCCTTCTTTCGCCGCAGGTTCTTGTCTGTCACACCGTAGAAAAGGACGTGGGGGCTGGACATCCGGACGTCAAAGCCTTGCTCCAACGCCTGGTCCACCTGCAGGGTGACGCCCCGTAAGAATTCGGTGTCCCGAGTCTCCTGCAGTGCAATCTGCCGGTGGATGTCCAGGCACTTCTCCTCCACCTCCTCCTCCTCACACTGATCCACGTGCGTCCCCACGAGACACACCACCGCATGAGGGACTTTGGCGCCCAGCAGATGGAGGAAATACCCCACATGGGAGTAAAAATTCCTGGGAAAATAAGTCTTTAGATTCACCACCAAGATGTAGAGAGCACCAGGGGACAGAAAAAAGGGTTTGATAAGGTCATAGTTTTTCTTCCCTGATAGATCATAAACGATGAAGGTGAGACTACGGTCAGCATCTGCGACCCAGTTGGTCACGTCGATCCCTGTGTTGGTCACCGTGAAGTCATCCTGCGGCTTACTGACGAGACACTGTCTCAGCATGGATTTGCCAGCCTTCTTCTTCCCCATCAGCACCAGCTTCAGCCTGGGTTTGACAGCGGGCTGTGAATGAGCGAGTTCCTTCTGGTAGGCTGCAATGTAGGGGATTCCCTTCATGCACACTTCGTAGGGTGGCTGTATCAGAGGATTGTCCTTCACCTTCCATATGTTAACCCTGGCAAGCTTTCCAAAATTGTCTGGCAGAATGGCAATTTGGTTACCCTGTAGAACGAGTTCCTCCAACTGGTCCAGCTCCACAATGGAGTCTGGCAGATATGTAATTCTGTTATTGTCCAACCACAGATTGGCAAGCCTGGACAACTGGCCTATTTCCTCTGGAATAAAAGCCACCTTATTTCTGCTCAGATAGAGCTCCTCCAGGCCAACGATCTCTAAGATAGCAGGAGGGAACTCCTCGAAGGCGTTGGAGGACAGATTCAGCATTTTGAGCTTCTGCATCCTGCCAAAATATGGCGGTAATGCGGTGAGACAGTTGCTATCCAGCATCAGACTCTCCAGGTTGACCAGGCTGCAGAAGTCCTTAGGCAGTGAAGCCACTAGCGTACCGCTCAACCATAAGATTTTGATGGACTGGAGCACAGAGATGCCGCTGGGAAGCCCGTCCAGCTTGTTCCCGGAGCAGTCCAGCTCCTCCAGGTCGCCGAGGGCCAGGATCTCTGGTGGGAAGCGGTCCAGCTTATTGTGGTCCACGTCCAGCGTACGCAGCCTGCGGAGATGTGTGAGGCTGGCAGGAAGAGCGCTAAGCTCATTGAAGCTTACGTCCAGCTCTTCCAAGTACTGCAGGTCTCCCAACCACAAAGGCAGGTTCTGGAGCTTGTTATGGCTGATGCAAAGCTTCTTCAGGCCCACCGGCAGGCCCATGTCATCAGGGAAGTGGCTCAGGCAGTTGTGGCTGAGATCCAACTCTGTCAGCTGTGCAAGCTCCAACACGGCCTGTGGGACCGCGACAAACCGGTTCCGGCGGAGGACGAGGATGCGCAGGTTTGCCAGGGCAGCCGCCAGCCCGTGGGGCAGCTCCTGAAGGGAGTTGTTGCCCAGGTTGAGCAGCTCAATCTCACCCACATTATCGGGCAGAGTTATCTCATGGTTGTTCTTAGTGCTGAGAGTTAACTGCCGGAGGTTGCTACGGAGCTTTCTGGAGCGCAGGGCTGCATCCCTCCACAGCCTGGCCGTCCTCAGATTGCACTCCTTGTCAGCCATGGTGCTGCAGAGAGACCCCTCCTCCTCGCTTTCATGGAGAGAGATCATCTATTACCCAGCCAGCATGGCAGCCTGTTCCAGCACCTTGCCAGTAGCCCTGCTCTGCACAGCAGCCGTCACAAAGTCAGCATTATTAGCGGCAAGGATAGTAAAGCCGCCCGGGCAGGAGAAGACGTCTGCGTTTGCGATCGCATTAACAGGGCGGCGGTGGGCCAGCGGCTTTTCGTGCGTCCCCTCTTCCTGCGCCATGGAACAGAGAACAACAGACACCTACCGCAGCGGCGAAGCGCGGAGAGAGAAACCCGTTCCGTTGCGCGTCCTCCCGTAATGCGGCAGCCACACGCTTCCCGGCTCGGGGCGAGCCGACTCCGGTGGGGCTACAGGAGCTGGCTGTAGCCGCGATTTCCTCGCCGCGCACTTCGCTCTGGGTTGGGAGGTGCGGCAGCAGCAAAGCCTAAGCGGAGAGCACTGCGTCAGCGCGGACAGCCCACCTTCCCCGAGCCGGGGGGGGACGGCGGGGGCGGTGCAGCCGGGCGGCTTTATCCCTGAAGGGTGGAGGGAGAAACGTCGGTCCAATGTTTCCGTATTTTATTTTTCTTTTCCGTGCTTGCGGACATCGATTATCTTACGTCGTCGGGGACTGCGCTTCAGCTTTCGCTTTTGTAGGAGCCGATCTGTTTCATGAATGGAAATTGCAGCAAAACCATCCATAAATACGCTCCTGATTACAATGAAGCTCTGCTTCTTCGCTCTGATAGAAAAGACTTATTTTAAATCTGCCTCATTTTCCGGTAACATACAGTAAAATGCCGTATGGTATTAACAATCTGCGTTAGCGTCCTTGTGTTACCAGTAGACAGCCTTTTGTGTATGAAAACTGGGAGTTTGTCTCCGCGCAGTGGATACTACGTGTATGTATACGGAAGGCCGGTAAAATCACAGCGCACGCGGCGGAGCGGCATATTATCACCTCGTTTAATTCTACTTTTAATATGTGCAATCAACACATTCACCTGTCCAACTATAAATGAGGCGTAATGTATTTACCGACAGGCATCATTTTCTTATGATGTAATTGGCATAGGGCACAGATACCGTGCGTATGGCTGCGTCTCATGTCCAAGAGCTGCCTGGTAGCCGTTGAAAGACTCTCTTTAACAAAGAGCCCGCAGGTCTCCGCCTTATTGTCTTAGGGATGTCAGAGTAGCTCTATCGTATCATTGATTATGTTTTAATGTTATTTCATACTCCTTATCCTGTCTACAGGCTTCCTGGCATGAGACAGCCAGGAATCCTTCTTTGGACTACAGAAAGATCTACTATTTTCCATACCAGATTTCCTACTTCTAAATAATTAAACAGACCCAAAGTGCACGCTTCATTTCCCGAAACTGCACTATTACTGTCAGGTTAGACAGGTTGTATAATCAGTTTAAAATGTAAATTGCTGCAGCCAGGTTACACAAACTGTGTGGCAACCCAAATTCACTTTAGATAAAAATTAACAGGCAAACATCCTCAACTACAAAGATATGACCCAGTTTGGATATAACCCAGTTTGCAATTATTTGCAGAACACCAGCCTGTCCCCCCTCATCCCACTTTGGACAGAGGGCACGCGTCAGGTGTAGAGGTGGTCAGGACAGAATCCTAACTTGATGTGAACATTTTTCCATTTTGCTTTTAAGTATGAACAGTAACGGGTCACTAGATACCAGCGAGCAGAGATACTGGACCCCCAACCCCGACTAATCCAGTCATGTTCCAAGTATTTTAGTGTCACTCAAGGACTGTTGCAATTGTCCTGACTTCCTCCCCTCTTTATGGTGCCCCTGGGTACTGCTGTGAGTTTGAAAGCGCTGTGTCTTGGTCATGCGCCAAGTATGATGGCACCCCCACTACCCACCCACGGCACGCTAAGGCAGCTGGGCAGCAGCGTCAGTCTGTAACCAGCTACGTTACCGAGAGGCCACCACAGGAAGTAGGCCAGGCTCTTCCTGAAAGCTTTAAAGGCATTTATTAATATTGATACATCTTTAAAAAAAGGAAAGAGAAATATGCCCCTTAAAACAAAATATTCATCAGTAATTACTGATGTTTTTACTGAATGTACTGTTACTTTAATCGACAGTTCAAAGCATATTAAACCACCATCACATGGATCACCATAGTAAAATCCAACCATCCATTTTCAATAGCAGCTTGTCCTATGCAGGGTTGCAGGGGTCCTGAGCCTATCCTGGAAACTATGGGCGTATGGTGTAACCCACATTAGTAAATCATCTTGGAAAGTGAGATAAACGGAAACTGCTCCCACTGGCCACACCCCCACCTCCTGGCACAAAACTAATTTACGATATCATGTTAGTTCTTAATTAGGGGTGGCAGGGAGTTAGGCGATGGGCAGAATCAGTCCCGACTTCCTGGTTTATGTGGGGGCGGAGCTCCTTCCACAGGGGCGGAGCTGGGGACACTTGTCAGCTGGCCAGCATGCATGCGCTCGTTGACTCGGAGCTGGCAGCCGTCCTGCAGCATGCGCAGGGCGATGCGGCTGATGTTGCGCGAGTCGTCCAGGCCGCAGTGAGGCCGGCCCTCGTAGCGCATGCCCAGCTTCTCCAGCATGCTGCTCAGCTTGGTCTGGGTCCGGGGTACCTGGAGCCATGCAGGGGAGGAGTTAATGTCTCACACCACCAGACCCTGTCCCCGCTCGCCAACACGCTGCTCGGCTCACTCCAAACCTTGTAAAAGTTGCCGTAGGATTTGCGGATGTTGATCCACTTCTTGGCGAACTTGGGGTAACGGATTCGACTGATGTGGCACTGAATCTTCAAAAACTTGTTCATGTCCCAAGACCTGTGGAGGGAAGCGTTTGAGAATTTTAAGGACCGCTACCGTTTTCAGCCTGAAGATCCATTTACTGGGGAGCTGACATCCCCATCGAAAGAGACTTTTTAGCTTCTAACACTAACTCATGTTAAGCTGCTCATTGCACAGCAGACACACACAGGATGAGAAATAAGAGTTCAGGCGGCTGATGCCACCCGCCATACCCATCAGTCAGAACTGCATATTTGTACTTCGTTCCAAGTTCCTTCTTCTGAAGCCACAAAACAGCTCTACCCAGAACATCAGGGAAAACATCAGCCTTGTCCACCGTCTCCTGGGAGGGGAAAAAAAGCAAGGGTGGTTAGACAGGTGGCAGGTGCCCCCCCGGGAGTGACACAACCACACAATGCACTAGGAGGCTCACCTGTGTTATTCCAGTGAGCTTCACACAGAATTCGGACAGCTGGGCATTCAACACCGGCCTCACGTACTCCTGGAAGGTGTCCTCCTGGAAGTAGTAGGGGAACCGTGGCACTGGTGAGTCTCGAGACCTTAAATGGGGACGCTTCAGCAAGGGGGCGTTGTCTTACTATCACAAGACAATCTGTACCTCTACTGGGAAAATGGTTGCGCAGGAGGTAGTGCTATCATTTGGCAGCCAGAGGGTTGCAAGTTCAAGCCCTGGTTCCTCCTGACCCTATCAAAGTGTCCTTGAGCAAGACACTGAACCCCAAATTGTTCCTGGTGTGGAGGTTGGGGCCTTGCATGGCAGCCTTCGCCACCAATGGGTGAATGTGAGGCATGTATTGTAAAGCACTTTGAGTACTCATAGGAGTAGAAAAGCGCTATATAAATGCAGTCCATTACTTTGTCCTGCTACACTCTTCGCTTATATCGTCACTTTCTATACATCAGGTCATGTCCAGTTTTGTTTATATGAAATACCTTTAAAACAGAAACTGCCTGCATCGATTTGGGCATCCCACAGGATGGGAGCTGGCCTGGGACAGCACCTTGGACCCACTTAATGATCCATTAAGCAAAAAATCCTGAACCTGACAGCGTCATGGAAACACGATACCACCACACCAAGCTCCAAACGCTAGTGTGGCTTCATATCAATCTGCAGAGATGATGTCAAAACACATTCATAAAAGGCCATTTCATGCTGATCTTCTTTTTCCCTAAACTATAAGCCTTAACCAATATTTGTACATACATCCTCTCCCCAGGTTACGATCTGATAAACCTATCGTAAGGCGAAAGTTCATTTTTATAAAGTACACCAAACCTAACAAACATCAAGACCTAGCCTACCTTAAACATGCTTAGAACACTTAAATTTGCCTACAACTGGGCAAAATTGTTAACACAAAGCCTATTTTATAATAATGGATTGAATATCTCATGTAATTTACTTAATAATGCACTGAAAGTGAAAAATATTTACCATTTGTAAAGCTGAAATATCGTAACACTGACCATCGTAACCCAGGGAGCGTCTGTACATCACCCTATACTCAGTGTATGCTGCTTTCTGGGAAAGCCACCGTTTTTGTGCTAAACATCATTTAAATAATTTAAACGAGGAGCCTGCTCAGACTCACGATCTCCAGCGTGCGCGTGTTGACCAGCACCATAGGAAACTCGATAATCTCATGCTGGAAGTCGGGGGCGTTGATCTCCTCGCAGGTGGCCTCAAAGTCCACCACGCAGATGTAGTCGTAGTAGGTGTCAGTCGCCCCACCTGCAGCCATCGACTGCTGCAGCTTCTGCTTCTTGGAGTGGTTCTTTAAACGCTTGCGGAGCACATCCTTCACACCCCTGAGACACGAGAGGGAGGGTGAGCATCATTCCCAGGCCCAGAAGGGGCGGTCAGCCCCACCCAACTGCCCCCCAAAAGCCACACCTGGTATCCAGTTTCAGCTCTGCCAGTTTCACTCGCAGCTCCTCCTTCGTCATGCGGTTGATGTGCCCGTTTGCCAGGGCGATCTCTTTGTACACAGGGTCACTGAACTCACCCCTGGAAGGTGGGGTGGCTCGGCTGTCACTGCAGTGCGCCGCCTGGGGTGGGGTAGAGAGGATCTCAGTTGGCTACTTAAATTGACATCCCACCAGGGTTAGAGTGCATAACCTGGACAGCACCCAGATAGCGTCCAAAAATGATGACAGCACCCGTATACGAAGCACTATAACGGAGTATCTCCCTTAAGGCGGTAAGGTGAACTGATCTGTAAATTTAATTTGGATTATCAAGTTAACCATAGCGATAATCATAAAAAAATCATTAATACAAATTTCAGTCGACTTGCGTTCGCAGGGACCCCCGGAGTCAGCATCTCGATAGTGTAGCTGTCCATCATATATACGGCTGGCAGCGCTGCCCATTCTCCAGCATATGTTACACTAAGCGATACACACGACAACTTACACCTACATCCACTTTCAAGGGGTCTCTCAATCAGTGTGCATTATTCACCATGGACCTCGGATGGGGTTCGATCGGCCGTAATCCTGTACTTTTGTATATAAATGTGTTCCTGAAACGCGGAGGATCACTCACCGGGCGGATTTGGTCCTCACGCTCCAGCACGTTCTCCTTCTGCTCTTCCATGCTTCACGGCTCCACCGAGCCGAAGCCCGTAGGAGACCGAGAGGCTGAGGTGAACCGACTGCAACGAGGGCGGGCCGCTTCTGACAACCGCGGTTAAAACAGGCGCCGACGAGCCGACGATTTCAAACACCAGTAAGCGGAGTGTCTCGTTGACTTATACTTACACCGCGATGCGGGGGGAAATGCGCCACCTAGCAGCCCGGAGGAACGCTAACAAGTAATTGCAAGTCCTTTTTTAAAATGCCACTTCTTTTGCCAAAAAGCTAATAAATGATTGTTGATATGTCTTTAGATTAAGTGACTTTGGAATGAGAGTTATTCACCTTAAAATTTTCGTCCAGAGGGCTGATGTCAGGTCCTCCTGAATGAAAATGATTGAGAAATAAATTGATAAATCCACTGAAATATCCCACAGGATGTTCCAACAGATAATGATATCTTTTCTGCCATTGCGTGTGTGAGGAAGGGGGAGTACTGCATGTACTGCATAATCATGATGTTTCTGCTCATGTTAATCACATGAAAACAACGGAAGCACCAGATATTCTACAGGTGTATTGTTCCATCCAATACCAAAGCCAATTTTCCACAGAAAGTGACACACGCCACAACCTATATGCAGGTGCCACCCCCTAAACTGCAGGTCTTTGGGCTGTGGGGGGAATCTGGAACAGCCAAGTGAAATATACACAAATGGGTCGTGAGGGTGATGTAAGCTTCCCACAAAGAGGGCAGGAACCACATCACTGACCTGACACTTGAAAGATGTATCTCAGCGCATCCTGGTACATCCTTAGCTTTGCACATCTACAGCACCACAGCTACACCCAGACTAACTTCTCTGGGGGCCCCAGGCTGGCATGGGTAGGGGACTCCCTAAGTGGTTTAGATAGCTTATTATTATTTGGAGCGTAAAGAGGAACGAGAGGGAATTAAAATGTAACATCAATAATACAGTAATCAAAGTGCAGGGTGCCAGCGATAAAACTTACCAAACAAGATGGGGGAAGGAGTGCCATCTGCAATATTTGCCAACGGGGGAAGAAGATTATCAGTCAAAATTAAGATACATTATATTATGCTAACCATTTGGAGTGGACATTTGGTGTATGTGCTTTGTTAAAAAAAGCAAGTATACATCAGCAGGGCCCCCCCTAGAGCACAGGGTCCAGAGTTGTGTCCCTCCCTCAACTTCCACCCCTGCTACACCCAACTGTACTACTAACCAGTTTAAAATGACCTCAGAGAACTGATATGGGTTTGCATTACAGTGAGACATGACTAATGAAGCAAGCAGCACTTTTGTCTAATAGTGCCTGTGTTTTCCTCTCGACATGCCCTGTCCTGAACCTTCAAGTTCCTAGAAAAGTGATCATGGTTTGAATCACCTAAGGGGTAACAAAAATGTGCCGTTTCCACTGCCAGTGTGTCTGGCATCTGGGAGGCTCTCAGAGTCTCAGGTTAACTGACAGACAGCTGGAAATTCCCACTAGAGCACCAGTAACGTCACCATAAAAACAGGTTTAAGATGAGAGGTAATTGCGGGACATAATGCAGATTTCACAATGGCAGCTTCCTACCTTTACATGCAGCTCTGAGAGAAACAGTTCATTTGAGTACAAAAGAATCCAGCTGCCACCCGGCTTATCAGACATGACTCGCCCCTGTGGATACAGGTCAGCAAGCTTACAGACTCCATACCAGAGTCCATATTCCACCTGCCCTCTAGTTAAATTCCTCATTAAAGCTTGACATACATTTATTGAACGCATGTTGAAAATCTTCTCAATTTCTTTGAAAATGGCTTTAATGTGAAGTAACTGTTAGTTTAATATTATTTCAATGCTCCTACTAAATATAAATTTGGAAGCTAGAGAGTGACAACTCAATTTAAGGAAAGTATTCACCTCAAACCTGTGGTTCAACTGAGTGCTTAAATAAAGTAGTTAGCCATAAAAGAAACTGTTCACACTTTAAAATGTAGTAAAGTGCGAAAAAGGTGGAGGCAGGCTGGACTGACTACCAGTGATATATTTCATACCACCCATGGAGACCTCTTGGCTGACATTCTGCCAACCTGCAATAATCAATTATTTAGAGATCAGTGGTCATTGTTAACACAACAACGAAATGTGTCCTCTGCATTTAACCCATATGTGACTTTCGTGACATAGCAGGGGTACCTTGCTCAGGGTACCTCAGTGGTGACTTGCTGGTGGGGGATTCGAACCTGCAATCTTTCGATTACAAGTGCGCTTCCCTGACCATCAAGCCATCAGCTTTTGATAAGATAATGTAGGTAAGAGTTTGCAACACCACCAAAAAAAGCAGGAGAATTCAAATCTTTATTTTGCGAAGCATTTTTACATTGCATTTAAAACAGTACACAAAGCAGAAAACACTATATTTTGGCAGGAGGGGGGTTTCCAGTCTCTCCCCTCCGATGAGCCTGTTTGTACTTTACAACAAACAGCAATCCCTTTGTTATATATATTTTTTTTTTTTTTTAGAAAAAGCAGAAATCACTTTCAAACAATTTTAAAACTTATTTTATTCAATGCAAATCAGTAGACATATAGAACACATCTAAACCCCACCAAAGCACTAGTTAAGCACCAGTCCTTGGTGATTTTTATTTTATTTTTTAATAATTCAAAACCTCTTTTTGTGACCAAGCAAGAAATTAAACTTTAAATCGTAATGCTAATTTGAAAAGTGCAATTCAGAATTGAATTTAAACCCACTAACAGGGAGAATCCTTAACATGACCTGCCCGTTTTAAAAATTAGCCAACTGACACAAGTGATTAGCAGTCACCTTCACTAAGCAGTCTTAACACTTTAAACAAGTGGAAGCTTACATTCAATCATATTACAGATAAAACCATGCTACAGTGCCAAAAGCAGAACATTCAGGAAATAACGACTTGCAAAAAAAAAAAAAAAAAAAAAAAAAAAAAAAAAAAAAAAAAAAAAAAAAAAAGATATATACTCAGTCAGGTTAAAAATTTAAAAATTTCATATACCTTTCCTTAGCCTCCAGCAAGGGGCTGCCTGGTGCAGAGCCAACGTGACAAAATCTGGCTCAGATGAGCAGCATGGGACACCAAGATCCAGCAGCAGTGATTGACATTATTGGCCAAGCTGTGGCATCCATGTGTTGTGGGCGGCCCCTTCCCACAGCCCCAACAGTTAGAGCCGACTGCTCTTCAGGTCACATGTGCCAAATCCTGGTGTGCAGGTCCATCCAGCACATGGCCGGCCCACCTCACTCCACTAGGTCACCACAATCAATCCACTCGTCACTCTGTCACATCTCAACAACTCCTGTATCCCCCTTCCCAGTTAGAGCTGAAGCAAACCCAGTCTTCCACAGCTGCACAATCCCTGGTACCATCTCCTTTAACCTGCTAGACTTAAATCCCTGAACTTGCAGAGTTTAAGGAAAAACAAGAGTAACAGTTAACCATGAGCATATTTCACAAGATCCAGCAGCTCATGTCAACTTCAAAACCACCCAGGTAGGCCATTATGCACAGAAATACGTGGCCTTTATATCAAGGACCATAAGCACCAGAGCTCCTGCCTGCAGGAAGTCAACCTGCAACAGTCGAGATGCACCCAAGCTATTCCACAGAGTGCAAATCAACCCAATCACCATGACGACTACAGGCTTTTCAGTGGTCATCAATGATCTAATCATGATAAATGATGTAACCTGCATTGCAAATTGCATATAATATTGCACAAATCAGTCACTTTGCAACTCTGTGGACTGTGGGAGGCAACAACATTCGACTGCTGCATCTACAATCTGAGAACACCCCTCAACCCCCCCCCAGATCTCCCGAGTCCTGTTCTTCTGGAACGAAGCCATGAAAGGAAGTCCTTACTTCCCTTTAGTCAATAATACGGCCCAATCTCTCCATACCCGGCATAGCTCGGCCACTCTGGGAAGATTCCATGTGAGCAGCGGGGACTTCCATAGCGGTCAAAGTGTATGCCTAATTGGTCGAGGCCCAGCCCTTGATGGCCACTAGGGGCAGTGTTCTTCAGTGCTGACTGGATGATCCTATAGTTCTGGCCATGGTTGCTGTCCCAGTAGGTGCAGCCAGCAACCTCATAGGAAACTGCAAACTCGATGCGCTCGTGCGAATGCAGCTGCTCAGGAATAGCTACCTCGAAGGAGAAGGTGTCACGGTCAGATGCTCCATAGGTGTCCCTCACAAACTGGCACTCGATGTCCTCGTGGCTCTTCCACATGTCAAAGGTGATGCGGATCTTGACGCTCTTCTCAAACGACAGGTTTTTGACCTTCACTGTGCCTGCAAGAGACCTCTCCTTCAACACGCAGTGCTCCAGACACACACACTCCCTGTCCAGCCTCTGCCGGAACTCCACGTAATCTGAGGATGGCTGGGCAAAATCCAGGACCAGTCGCCCCTCGTCCGGGAACGGGCTGACCACAGGACTCAGGAAATCTGAGATGTTGCACGGAATGTCAATGGGGTCCTCAAACTCGGAGAACACCTTGACCATGGTTAGCGCTTGCCCCTTGTGGTCAGCAAAGGACACCTGCTTCTTGGCCTTGCCATGCTCCTCATTCTCTCCAGTGTGATGCGTTTGTGGCGGCTGTGGCGTCACTCGTAGGTTGGAGCAGCGGAGCAGACACGGCCTCAGAGGTTCAACCAGCCTCGGCGCTCGCCTGCAGCACAACTCCTCACCGGACAGGTAGAGCGGTAACGCCAGATCTGCAGGCATCGCTGATTTGCGGGGCAGGAAGCCAAGTACACTGTGGGTAAAAAGACAAGGAGAGTCACACAGACAGCATTTCATGGCACTGACATCTTCAGCTGAGAGGTTGAAGCCTAGTACATACAACACTTTTCCGCATGCGCCGTTTGGATATGCGTGCAGAATCTTGAGATCATACTACATTTGTCTATAGACACAGTGGGTAATGATCAGCGCATGCACACAGCAAGGATGTCCCACCAGACTAGAAGAGGGCAGATGTATTGCAGCAAACACAAATACGAGCAGTGTAGCAAAATGGGTAAACTTTATGAACCGTTTTGAAGTTGTTAGGCTTGGACTGTACTGTGGTAATACAGCACACCATAGCAATTTAAAATTCTTACAAGAATCAAGATTTCAAAATGCTGGAATAGTGTTGCTTATGAAAATACCGGATGAGTGACTAAGAAAAAAATTCTAAATTTGTCAGAAATTCAAGCATTGCATTCAATCTTAAATAAATTTTTGAAAAAACACAAGCTACCATTTGTTTTACTTTGAATTAGAAAAACAATTTTATTTACAATTTAAGTCAACACTCACAGAAAATTAGGATACATGTATGTTATTCTACCTCTAACAATTTCACATAACAATTGACAATTTTATACTTCAGACAAAAACTCCACTTGCTAGCATAAATTCTAACAAATGGCACTAATCAAATCATGGTTAAAAAGGCAAACATCTGTGATCAATAATCAGTGGTGCTTTGCTTGTATTGCAGTAAAAAGTTTCACATTGCTCCAAATATTTTACATTAAAATAAATTTCACAAAAACAGCATACAAACCTCCATGTGCCTAAGATATCATCAGCAAGAGGGACATCATTTCCTGTAGCTCACAATATTGTGGGAAATAGTTCTTCCACCAGTTTAAAAGGAAAGTGTTTGTTAACAGAATTGATGCAAGATTCCCCAACATTCGAAAAAAGTTATCGAAAAATAAACTTATGAAACTGACTATTTAGGCATTAAATAAAATGTTACCAAAACAAAATTAAAACATTTTTATTGTGCAGCCGTCCATGATAGATAAAAACCACTGACCTGTTTGAACAAGAAATCATGTTAAGCCACACGAGACTTTTTAAAGAAAAAAAAAAAATTGTTATGGCCTATTATGTCTTGTGATCTATATACATAAAATTATTAAAAAAGCCACTTGAACAAAGGCGGCCAAAAATGAGTTTGCAAATCTACCCGCAATTATAGAGTCACCCATATGTGACGGTACAGCCTAATGTCTCGAGAGAAAGAAATTAGATATGCAGGTACTGCCGAACCTTCTCAAACAAATACTCACCATCTCTATTCTATCTTGGTTGACCTCTGCCCTGTGAAAATCAGTGCTGCCACCTACTGGAAACATCTGGTCAATTTCCTTGCACATGCATAGTCAACGACAACCTGCATGATTTCTGATGGATGGAAAAAAAATGGACTACACACACCGCATGGCAAAAGCCCATGATGATGAAATTTAGGTGACTTCTCTCGTGCGCACATGAAAAAGTGAAGTTCCTCTTATGAACTGGCTGTGAGCCACCCATGGTTGTTCCCCCTAAAGTGAGCAGACTCACTTTAACACGCTAAGCTCATTCGCAGAATCCTGCCTCACACCAACTGACGACATCCCGGCAGCAAGACCCCCCCCACTGCCCGTGCCGTTTGCGAAGTGGAACCAACAGCATACCTATAGTCACACAGGAGGCACCTCCAGAGCAACATTTTTTCATTCTTATAATTGCAATTAAGGGATTTACACAGAACACTGTAAAGAAGGTAGACACTGAGGAAAAAACAACTAGTGAAACTTCAAAGCACTGCATAGTTACCACAAGGCAAAGTCCCACAGTAGAACCAGAGACTTGGTAACTTTCCAATATGCTTTTGCTGTAGATACAGTTAAGATGTGCGTTTGTGGCTACTAGCTTTCTCAGCTCCGGTTAAAATGTCTTCAGCCAAACCACACTGATCCACACCCATCAAGGAAGGGTTAGCGTACTGTGGAAATTGCTAGCTGCAGCAACCAGAGGGGAACACGTATGAAAGACTCTCTCTAACATTTAGTCCTAACTGTGGAAAAAACACTTTGTCTGATTATTGCTAGTTCAAAGTCCACTGGAGGTTCATCCCTAATTTTGGATTTCAAATGCACCTGTTATCTGACTTCAACCTGTGGGACCAAGATACTTATATTTATATTGTGGGAATAAAAAGTTGCGATAACCACGACGGACGGTACCAGCGTTTACACTACGATGTGCTCCGCACCCCGCCTCTATACGCTGGGCTGAAATGCATTGAGCGAGCCGTTTCATTCATACGTGATTTAAAGCCTGTAAGAGGAGAGGAGAGTACCGGGGTTACCAACTATGGACAGCTAGCTGACGTGAGATTTTCAATTCGACAGTCTACACATATATTTATATGCATGCAAGAGTTTTACTACCTTGTAAATAGTCGGTAGGGTTTGCAAACTAGTTACTCAACGCTTTCGATGTAGCTAATTTTAGGTTTATATGTAATGATATAGACTTGCCGTAAGACTTCTTGCGTGAGCGTCACTTGCGTGACTCGGCAAGCCGGAAGTACAGTAGTCCGGTACAGTAGTACAGTAGTGAGCTACCTTATTCAACATCACAAGTTGGTCTCGCACAAGCATCCTCCTTTTCCAAGCCTATTTTCTGACATTACTGTAGCTATTCTATAGAGTTGCTTTAAGGTCATTAATTATATAAAAGGTTAATGCATTATAATAAGACCCCGTAACAGTATAGCCTACCACTAGAAATTGAAGACGCTCTAACAAGAATGAGAGCCGGGAGTTATCCGTGCGTTTATTAATTTTGCATTACTTTCTCTCTGTACAGCTATTTAAGACCAACTCGCTACATAGGGCGATCCGCGGTCATGGTACACACCATATACTTATTTCGATGGGGGCCGCAAGCGAGAGCATAAACTGTACGGTTGCAGTTATTCTCATGTTTATAAATGAAGACTGATTACAGTATTGAACATGCCTAAAGACCGGCTGAAAAGCAGTACATACATGGTTTATTTGCTCGTCGGATGTGGACATCGATTTGACGGTACTCAGGCAGATACATTTTTAATTGATAAAACTGCACAATGTAAATTTCTGATGAATAATGCAACAGTTACATGTTAAGCCATCTTCCACAGCACACACACAAAATATTAAAAGACCCAAATAAAAAGTCTGGATGCGTTTCACCAGTTAAAGGGCGATGTGGTCTGGTAATTTCGGCACTTTATAAGTACTTAGCACTGGGTTTGCAAGTTACATTTCGGAAAGAACTGCCCGCCCCCCATGCAGTCCAACTTCAATACCGTGACTGATAGTGTTTCATTCTCTTTAGTCTATGAATTACTGATTGGCAAATAGAAAATATTACCTTTGGCAATCCATTCATTCCGCATTTCACAAAGCAAAATCTACGCGTCCTTAGCTTGTGTTTCTTCCTGGTTTTACCAGCCAAGTAGATTACTGATTATAATTTCCTGTTTTCAATTCCGACTGGTACACGCACAGAAGCTGTGACACTAACGTACTCGTAATATGCGCCCGTTTTAAAAGGCAGGGACGCCGCATGTGGAAGAGGACGCCGCCGCACCAAGCGAAAGCACCTCCCTCGGCCGAGGGACAGAGCAATACCTGCTAATAACGTCTTAATCAATCACCTCCTTCTCAGTGGGCCGTTTCTTTTATCCCCAGCTTTGCACATTAAAACAAAAAAGGTAGATGAAGACCAAGACCAATGCAGAGGTTATACCCTTACATTATAACATGGTAAAGGACAAACAAACTGAAACCACTCAAACAATACTTTGAAACTCGTGCACCAAGAGAAGCATTTATAAATAAAGACTGTAGAGACAAAGTAAACCTAAATTAAAAGTGGATGCAACTAAAATGTAACGGCAAACAAAACAATCTATTACAGTTAATTAATTATTGGAGTACTTAACCCCAGCCAAACTCACCTGGTGCAGTTCATCTGAAACATTTATAAGCGTGAGCAGAGGTGACCTTCCTCCCCCGAAATGCCGCACCGTGTGAATATCTTAACTTTCGACCATAGATTAACCTCTACAAAGTTCAATAAACGCCTCGTTAGAACCCAACTTGGTCAAATAGGCCATGGCATCTGCACCCCGGCTTGGGAGCAGAACGGGCTTTCTAGATCAAATTGCGTTCACGTGGACGTGCCCCGACAGCCAATCAGCAGGAGGTGGGCAGGCGTGACACTGCGTCCGTAGGAGAGCCGGTCAGTGCACGTTCACGTGACGCGCGCCACCCGTGGGGTTAAAGATCGCCACTTTCACCCCCACGGACAACTGCGTCGGAGGGTATTGTTTATACTGATCGGGGGCTTGCAGGAGCACGTGTGTTATTGTCATACAGCTTATGCCGGCCCTGCCTACGGGTATCATGTTAAATATGAGGCAAGTAAAGGAAAACTGCAACTGAGAACTGATTAAATGTTCTGTTACTAATGATCATATGCGTCACGCTGTAATTAAACCACAAGACACATGTCAATGTTAGATTTCCAGTGCCATAGCTGTTCACCGTGCTCCATTCTGTTCGAAACGTGTTTGAAAAACGTTTTTTTTTGTAAAGACACCCATTAAGGACCCCCGAAGTTATGTGACTAATTATGTTTAAATTGCAGCTTCAGTTGGGATATCAACACGTTAGATCGCTCATTGTAAAACTTTACGCAAGAGTAACCAAATCGCACAAAACACGTTATTTTCAAGATAGCGAAGGCTATAACGTGAATGCCTATTTGAACAAAGGGGCGTGTGTGACACAGGCCTAAGTTTAAGATATGAATCTGTATGCAGGGTATCCTTAAATTCCAACGTTCCCCAGAATTACCAATTTGAGTTGATTTGCATGTGATAAGAATGCTTTGATATAATACATGCTGTTTTGAACTCAATATTTATAATAAGCAACTGGGCCAGTCATTGACAGCCCTATAGTCATGGCTTTCCGGGCGGGGGTAGGGGGATAGACGTACGAAATAAGAGAATTTTCAGTGAAATTAATGAAATTATTTATGAATGGGCCTACTACATGCAGGAGTATAGGAATATTTAATTTGTCTTCATTTATCCCCCCAATAAATATACGTCTGCATCTAAATTATGAAGTTAAGTTGTGACTCTCCTCAGTGTCAAACGCCGTTAACTGTATACGAAAAATTTATGGCACAACGGATTTATTTTTCACTGCCATATAATAATTAAGGCTACGATTTTGCCGTCAGCGTTCTGACTTAGGGAATTAGCATTCATGACAAATTTTAAGGCTCCGGTCGTCGTAAATGGTAAATAATCGGTAGGCGTACATATGAAACGCCACCCAATCATTTATATTTATATCCTTCCGTCCAGTGATGTACACTTTTCAAGGGGCATGTGATTCATGGAGGGGGGGGGGGGGGCTACATTATGCGTGATCGTCGGTGACCTCCCCCCCCCGCCGCTTGCTTCCGTCCTTTTCGTATTTGGTCCATCTGCATATGTTGAAATGATCCAAAGACGTTTTTAGTAAATTTGGCCTAAAATAAGGAAAATCATAGTCGTTAATCTGTGTTGGGGATTCACCGGTAAACACGTTTACGGAAAAAGTTACTTTTTTTCTTCTCGTGAATTTTGTGATAATATGGAAATAAAGAGCTATTAATCTCACTATGAAGAATGAAAACGTCTTTGTTTACCATTTCTTTGATGGAATTGCACAGATAAAATACATTATTTTCCTTCCTATGAACGTTTCAATATGTGATATTCATTTATATAAAAGTTAAATTTTAATTTATGGGCAGACCTAAACAGAAAATGATGCAAATTGCGTTTGCAATTATGGGATTTTTTTTTTCCTCTTTACATTTTATTACCATTGTTTTTGCCCGTTTCGCGTTTAATCTCAGAGTAATTTTTACCCATAACTCAATTCTGTTACAGGTCTCTTGGGTTTTTTGAAGTGCCTATTCTTTATAATTAGTTGAACGTTCAGTTTTGAGCCGAAGGACTCCCAGAAGTACAATCCTTTTTTTCCTTTCGCACACTTTTCCCTGAATATGGGCTGTCAGCGCCCGAACCATTTTTACCGCAGTATGCGTGGATGTAAACGATAAGAGCATGTTAGTACATGTCTGGTATATAGCTATATGGTCAGTAGCTGAGAACTTTGACTTATATAGTGATGAATGTGATGTAGATCGACACTGAAATACAGTATGTCATGAGCATGCAATCTGCCCTTTCAAGGAGCGACAGTACCGATTCATTTCCTACGTCTTTCTGTCCTC
This sequence comes from Mormyrus proboscirostris, assembly GCA_026779585.1. Lineage (NCBI taxonomy): Eukaryota > Metazoa > Chordata > Actinopteri > Osteoglossiformes > Mormyridae > Mormyrus > Mormyrus proboscirostris. The sequence goes on from JAODKF010000126.1 coordinate 21,577,130, forward strand.
TCCCTACTTGACAAAGGTGTCATCCTCCTTGTTCACAGCTACGGGCAAAATGTTGCTTCTTCCCCGTCAGGAAAAAATCCGAAGGATGTATTGGATGGTAAGTATGTTTAAAATTAAATCTTCTGTTTCCGCATAGTCGTCATTAGAATGACGGACAGGAAATATCCAAAACAGAATTTTACTGTCGTTGCATTTATTCAGGCGTTCGGTCGGTGTTTTAGGTCATTATTTATTTTGTTATTAAGTAGCAATTAAGGAATTGCTTTAAAGTAACGTCGCCTCCTATTTTATAGCGCAAGCGCATCTTGAAGCCAATTCGAGCGATCCTGCGGCTCCTGGGAAAGGGCGACATCTCACGGCCCACCGATGAACTGCAGGTCTTCTACTACTGCATCCTAGTCGTCGGTCGCTACCTCCGCGGCGCGCTGCCGAGTCGCTGGGAGGTGTATGTTCCCTTTGCATAAGTGCAAAGAACAGTATCGCACAACCCAGGCTATACACAATCAAAGCCACACGTTAGTATTAATACATTTAATCTAATCAAAAGCGAAATGGGCATAACCACACAATGTCTGTATCAGCATGTGACAGTGCATTGACTTGTGCACACAGAACGTGCACCTTTATCCACGTGCAAATAAAGATCAGGCCTGGGGGAGGGGGGGGGTTATTTTGTCCAGTTCAGAGAGGGAGTGTTTTGCTTTTCTTTTCAGCAGCCTGTGTCTCTCTCTACACCGTGTTCAAGGGACAGGAACTGCACAGCCTGTACACACAAAGTCTAAAAGGCTTCCACAGCTTCAAGGTGAGCAGCACTTCTATCCTCCAAGACGAGCCAAGACTTTTTGTTTCTCTTATTTCCTTATTTTTGTGTATCCCTCGATTCATATCTCTGTCTGTTCACCTCTGTGCCACATTGAGGCAAAACAAATGACTTGAGGAAATGGCACTCAGTTCACACAACACAGTGCTGTCCTGCTTGACAGCCTGATGACAGCTGCTCTTGTCAAGTCTCTGGGTTGCCCAGACAACCTATGATGGGTGGCGCTACAACGTTTTGGCAAGTTGGCTGCTCAGGGGCTGTTATGACCTTCCGAGGTTTTTCCTGGCCTGGGGTCTCCACAGCACCCAGACGCTGACGTGGAAACCAGATGCAGCTACACTGAGCCCCTTTGCCCAGAATGGCTGCACGGCAAGTGAGGGAGCAGGAAGTTGCAGAGGAGTAGAAAAAGGACAGAAGATTTAGCTAGATTTACCAGCTCACAGGGCAGGAATGAGGCAGGCTACTTCTCATCTTAAAAGACAGAAAATCCTTCACTCCAGACATCTTTTCTCCTGGATGAGAAATAAGGCCTTTCAGTTTGGAAAAGAACTCCCTAATGGATAGCGTTCACGTATTGCAATAAAATGGCTCCTATCAAAGATAAACGATTTGCCAGCCTTCGCTCTTTTGATCATTGAAAAGTCTAGATGAATGAGTTTCACAAGCCTGCCGTCTTATCTGCTAAGAAGGCGTTGAGGTGCTGTTGGCAAAAATGTGAATTATTGAGCTTTGTTGCGACACTGGGCCAGCCAGACTAACTGTGCAATGGCATGTTCACAGCGCAGTCAGCGGGGCAGCCCTGCCACACCTCCCATAACATTTTAATGACCTGTTATATAATTATTGGACGTGAAGTGTTTTATCTAGCAGCATCGGGTAATCCGCTGTAATAAAAATGAACCTTTGTTGATGTGAGGCAGGATGAGCCCTTTCTGCAGCTGTTCTGTGTCCCCAAACAATCTGTTTCTGGGTCATATTGACCAGAAGGTTCTACTGCTATTTTTCAACCACCCACCTAACTGGTCTCATTGGTTTAGTCGCGTTAGTTGACGGCATTTAATATGAGTAATACCCGATGGCTGATTTATACTTATGCTTCGAGCCTAAGCTGTAATTATACAGGTGGCCTACGCCGGAGGCCGCGCCGTTTTAACCAATCTGACATGAGCATTCCTGCACCTCTCTGGACGCACACACCTGAATGCTAGTTAGCGGTGTTAAGTTTCACACCTTTCAGGGTAAGCTGTACAGTGACTTTCCAGCTGTGGAAGTGGTGTATATTGTGCTTGGTCTTGTTTACTTAATAAAATGTTAGTGATCTTCACTACTTCAAAACAATATGTTGAAATTCACCTTATAGCTGATATAGCTGATCTGTCTCTTTATCAGCACTAATGCATGTTTTTGGTGCCTGACTTACCTTTTTGTGTGTTTTTTCTTTTTAATAAACAAGGATCAGCCTGCAGAGTCCATGGAGAAGCAAATACATCTTTACTAAATGGACCAATTAGAATAGAAGGGGCTCGTGAAACGTTATAATGCTGGGTGCTCTTGACCGGAATAGTTTAGCTTAAGTATGTTTTTCAGGCATTTGACAGCACTCCTGCGCCCCACATCCCTCCTGGGACTTTACCAGGAAAAGTTTCCATGCTTATCGAACAGTGCTTCTAGGCTGCGCTGATAAGTTATTTCGGTCTTCCAGTGCTGCCTGTTTCCTGGGAAACATTTTCCTGTTGCTGCATTTAAACTACATTTCTCAAGGGAGTGGCATGCGAGCAGACAGCAGAGTCTGGCCTGTGACCCGGCGGCTAGTGACAGGCCTAAAACTAGGGTGACCAGGTAATCCATGTCAGAGGGGACAGTCTGAGCTAGGACAGGATTTGTAAATTACCATTTCAATTAAAAGGACCTGGATTTCACTTGAGCACTGAGC
>JAODKF010000126.1:21586450-21598475 GCA_026779585.1 Mormyrus proboscirostris
TGTTTACAGCAAACAAAGTGAAAAAAAGTTAAATTGACGAAACTATCAAGCCGAGTAATTTTGATCGGAGTAAGATCATCAGATGGATAAAATGGAAAGAGAAAAGGAGTGATACTAGGTCTCTGTGGGCTTCTAGCAAGTCCCCAAGAGGATATAAAACACAGTACAACAAATGGAGACATGATAAATGGAAATGGAGATAATCCGCTTTACCACGTACGATGAAGTTAGGAGCAAGTTTTTGCGAGGGAGGTTAGCAGACTGGATGAAGATCCGAAGGACCAGTGGCTTGGGGATAGCAGGCTGGGCCAGTCGCTAGAGGTAAGCAGGCAGGGTCGATAGCTGAAGGAAAGCAGGCAGGGCTGGTGGATTGAAGAAAGCAGGCAGGAGCGAATTCTGGACGAGAGCGAGCCAGGCTGCTTGGGGGCAAGCAGGCAAGCCCAAAGACAGAGATCCGGAATCCGGCTTGCTGACAGGATAGTTCGCTGAGGGTTAACGTGCAGGGCCTTTCGCTGGTGGATTGCAGGGTAGTTAAAATATGCCACACCAACCAAAATATGTGGTTCCCAGATGTAGGATCACACATGCACATATCACAAGGCTTACATTCCAAGTGGCCTAAAACAAGGTCTAGCCTGGTACAAGAGGTAAACATTAGCCTAGGCACCAAACGGGGGGTTAGTGACCCCACACACACAAACACACTTAAACACACACAGAGATAACAAGGGAGGCCAGCACTCCAACAGACAGCAGAGTGGATCTCACGGACAGGGGTCCCACGACTTGGCACACAACCCCCTCCCAGACATCCTGCCTTACATACTGTACCACTCACTTAACAGACCAGCACCCTAAAGAAAGTTTCTTTTGAGTTTGGTTTTTGTATACCCTGTATATTGATTTACTCATGACTACTTGTCTCAGTATCCAGATAGGTTATGTTTGTATGTGTCCTTAGACAATCTTCGTGTTTTGTGTGTCACCCTTATAACCAAGTTCATGGAGTATCACCTATTTTACCCTTTTACACTTGAACACTTATATAAAATTAAATAAATAAATAAGTATAGCTACCACTGCATATATATTTGCAAAATTTGCAACATTTAATCTTGAAAATTGAATGTGTCCTGTTAGTAAGCTCTTTGTGCTATATATATATACACAGTTAATTAATTAATACAGATGGTATGAGGTGTGAACCGCTAATCTGGTATGACATGTTTGGTAACAAACTGATGGAAAATCACTCCTGATTCCAAATCCAGTTTCATTACCATAAAAGTGTATGTATCAAAAGTTACACCAGCCTAATGAAAATCATCAGTAAACGGGGAATCAGTCTGGTCATAAATCCCAAAAGGACTGATGCAGACCCCCTTCCAAAAGCCCACCTAATGAATGATCAGCCATTGGTCGAGGAGTCGAATTCTTGGTCATCCCTATACATGAACTTTAGACCATAAAACCCTCGCACCTCAGAACTAAGAGGAGCAGAAAGACCATCAGCCCGAAGAGAGAGGTGAAAGCACATCAGCCCAGAGAACAGAAGCCCGGAAGAAGCCCTCCTGAAGCCTGCCTGTGAAGGCCCAGCTGGAAAGAGAACTGCAACGCAGACGAAGCTTCACAAGGAGAGAAAATCAAAGGGGCTCCACTCCAAAACTGCTCCAAATGCCAAGCCTTATTCTAACAACCTACGCTGTTCTGTTAACCTACTATATGACTTTAGGGTCATGTTTCCACACTAAAAGAAATATAACACTGTCTCAACTTAAAAAAATTGAAGTAATCTGTCATACCTAATATTTTAGCATTGCTGTAATGTAAAAAACCATGTACTGTAACCTTTAAATTTTTAAGTTAATGTAAACTAATTTCTGAAGGTGAAACAAAACCAAATATTTAAAGTTGTTCTAAATCAAAATAAATGAGTTGGCTATATTACTTAATGTAAATATTCTACTAAATCTATTCTAAAATTATAAACTTAATATAAACCACTTTTGAATGTTTGAACAAATTAACTTTAAGTTGTATCAAATAAAGATTTACACTCAGAACGCATTTCTTTATATAAACATTATTTACGTGGAATGAACATATTTTCATCCAAAATGTTAACAATAAAATATTTTTCAAAATGTATAAACATTAACAGTCATTCAACACTGCTAATTGTTTTTGAAACTGAAAGGGACCCAACAGGGAGGATGAAACCAGGCCGGTGGACCCAGGGGAGCCCTAGGGATCCTCTTGTGGGTTACAGGTGTTAGCCAAAGGGGCCACAGGCAACTGCAATTGTAATAAAAATAATAATAAAAAAAGATTCTCACTATCACGTTATAACGTGAAAATATCATGTTAAAATGAGAAATCGTGTCACGTTATAACGTGAAAATATTACGTTATAATGTGAAAACATCATGTTATAAGGCGAAACCATATCACATTATAACGTGAAAATATCACTTTAAAACGTTATACTATTTCAAGTACGTGATAGTATTTCATGTTATAACGTGTTACTTTTTTGGTTATACTGTGAGAAGCCCACATCTGCAAATGAAACGGTCAAATGGCACGACTTGATACTTTATGACATGGAGAGATTCTGCTCCTGCTGACCAAGGTGGATGGTTTTGTAATAAGTATGCACACGCTGAGGAGAATTTTAAACGACGTGGCTTTACAGAAGAAAGAATCAATCTGACATTTTCTCAGTGGTCATTGTTAACACACCACAGCACACAACAAAATGTGTCCTCTGCATTTAACCCATATGTGATTTTCGTGACATAGCAGGGGGCAGCTAATTTCAGCGTCCGTGGAGCAGTGCTTGGGGACAGTACCCTGCTCAGGGCACCTCAGTGGGGACTTGCTGGTAGGGGATTCAAACCTGCAATCTTTTGATTACAAGTGCGCTTCCCTAACCATTAAGCCACCATTAATCAGAGAAGGCTACACCCTCTCAGCTGCATTCAAGCTGGTCATGTTGTGACCCAAACCACGGTAAGGCATTTCATGAAGTTTCTAGACCCCATGGTGGATGGAGGAATCGACTGATGCGACACATGTACATTAATCCTGGACCTAATTTTATGTGGCATATGTTGACTCATATAACAAATTAAAGCCATTTTGAATATGTATAAATGGAGCGATTGATGATTTTTCAAGGCTCATGATATGGCTGCATGCTTATTCAACAAACAGCGATCCCAAGGTCATCGCTGGTTATTTCATAGCAGAAGTGGAAATGAGAATGGGGACAGCTGCCAGAATTCGGGCAGATCTGGGAACAGAGAATGTCACACTGGCCGAGATGCAGAAATTTTACAATGGAGTGCGACTGGCCAGGACAGTAACTGTTACATTACTGGATCCAGTAATCATAATCAGCGAATCGAAAGCTGGTGGGCATTTTTGAGACGACATCACGCCCAGTACTGGATAAATCGTTTCCAGGAACTGAAAGACAATGACTGTTTCTCTGGGGACTTCTTGAACAAGCAGCTTATACTGTTTAGTTGTCTGAACATTATTGAGGTATGTGTCTTGTGTTATGTGTCCCTGTGCGTATATGTGTATGCTTGTGTGTGTGCACATGTCGGTGACAATCAGTACTCGTTACACGTACAATATCTACTTTATGCAGGGTTTTTATTTCAGGTATACATACACGTCCTGGTCTTGTTTTATTATTTTTTTTATTTCCTTTATTTCCTTTATTTTTATTTCCTGGGGAAACCAGGCAACCGAGGCCCCACTCCGTCCCCCCGGCATAAGGGCCATGGTCATGCGTCCACGAAACGACCACCCGCCTAACCCGAGAGGGAGCCCGCAAGGGACTAAGGGGGCGCCCAACCCCCGTACCGGGAGGCCCTAATGTAATATGGACTGTGTATATGACTAAAGTGCAAAAAGGGGCGAGCAATCGAGGCACGGGTAGCCCCCCGCTGGCAGACGGCAGAGCCCCACCTGCCTCAACCCACCTCCTCAGCCCTAGTGTCATGTGGTGTCTAATATGCAAGTAAAAATTGAGGGGCAGTGTCTTGGTGCACCTCCCCACCGCCCCTCAAGGCCCTAGTGTTGTGTGAAATGTGGTGTCGGGTCCAGGGGAGCAATAAAGGCGTGCCAGGAGTGCCTTCCCCCCTGGCACCGGGGCCAGATCCCTGACTGGCCCCGATTAGTCCCCATCCCCGACCCTGCACAGCCGGCAGGAGCGGCCAACCGGGGTGCTCATGGGCGCCACAGGCTGAAACCTCTGTTAAGTGTGCTTTTCTGAGCTGGAAACTTCAGGTTTAGAAAGTACAAATCCAGACCAAGATTTTGTTTCAACCAACCAATTGACTATAAGAAGTCATGCTCACAGAGGACTCAACTGGTTGGTTGAAACAAAATCTTGGTGTGGATTTTTACTTTCTGAACTTTCCACCTCTGGTGCTTTTATTCATTTGTGTCCTCCATCAAATGAGCAGAGACATTTGAGACAGATTCTACTCATTCAACCTTCAATGCAGTATTATTAAACAATGGTGAGGAAGTTTTTCTTATGCCAAATGAATGGCCTACACATGGTTTAAATGGAAATACAAAGCAAAGAGGGGAGTTATTGGGAATGTTTGTGAACCAAAAAACGTTTCTGTCTCCTTGAGACTGATGATCAGTTGCTTTGCAGAAAGAAATTTATCCAGAGGAAATGAATTCCAGGGCTCTGATTCATTACATGAGAAGTCAGAAAATTCCCACGGTAATATTGCAGCTCCAACAGGCCACAACCTCGTCGCTGTCGTGTCCCATTTCAACATGTTCTGATGGACTGAGTCCCAAAGCAGGGGCAGCAGTGTCCCCCACAAGGTGGAAAACAGCCTAACCACATAAATCACCATGGCTAGGGCCTGCCAATTGGTACAAGGCCACTTAAAGGCATATTTATACAGGTTTAAATCTGGGCTCAGACTACAGTGATCTAAATGGTGTATAAGAAAACTACCTTTGATACATCCACACAATCACAGGCAGGATAGCAACTGGGCCACACTTTGCTAAATCATGATAGATTATCCTAGTGCTTTGCAATTGGAACAGTTTGTTAAGATCACACATGTGTGACTGACTTTCTAACAGAGAAGTACTAATCTTCTATATTTATTTGGGGGGATGCATTGACTTTCATCACCACCTCTGGAGGTATGTGAAAGATGAGGGTACACAGTGTGGAGCAGAAAACAGTGGTGGGTGGGGCCTGAGGAAGGCAGTGGAGCCTCTTATGATTGACTATTGTTGGCCTGCCTGGTCAGCTGCCATTGGTTGTCTGTCAGCCATCCCTCCTGCCTCACTGCGTTTAACGAGCCCTGAAGTCTGGTCTCATTATGGAGCCCACACACCAGCAGCCTTTCGCAATGCATAACCTCCCTCAGACCCATCTTCAGAAGCGCCTCCCTGTCAGAGTGCGTCCCACCGCCATTGTGCGTGCCAGTCGACCTTCAAGCACGCTCGCGTGGTGAGATTGATTGGCACCCCCTCTAAAGAGACAGGTGCGTGAAAAAGGATGGTATCAGCAAAATTCTGCTGATAAATACATTGATTCTTTGCCAAACGTATGTTGATGTGGACAGGACTGTCCACTAAGCAATAACAATAAACAATGAAAGACAAAGGTGTCTGTGGTGATTTACTGTGTCACCTAGCCCTACTGGACAAACAGTGCTGAAACCCCGAACAGCTCCAAGGGAGGGGGCAATGACACAGCAAAACATAAGGCTCACAGCACAGATCATATGCAATACCTGAATAAACACTTATTTTTTATTTATTCTCCTGTAAGAGATCTGTGTGTGATAAAGTAGTAGACAGAGATAGGCAAAATTCTGGTCATTCTGTATGTTCGACAGCATGATTAAGTTGTTCTAGAAAACTTTAGTGGGATGGCAGGTCGAAGTTCCTTCCTATAACGCACACAGATGTTTGTGGAATCTATATAGCAACCCAACAAAAAGTTTTAGACATCTGGGATTCATTTGATAGTCGGCATTCATGACGTCTTGAGATTTTATCTCAGCCAAATTATCTTAAGGTCAAACAGGTGGTTCTTAGTCACTGGCACCGTCTATTTTAAAATGAATTCACAAACATAATCTTTAAATTTTAATTTCCCGGACGAACTGCTGGCAAGTGCAGGTGGCAGCATAGTGCCTGTAGAGAAAAAGAAGACGAAGAAGAAGACCGGAAGCACGGCCATTTTCCCGGAAGCCAATAGGGCTGTTTTGTTGCCAGAGGGATTGTTGTGAAAATGGCGGCGTCTCGTCGCTCGTCTCAGCAGCAACAGCAACAGACCCTGTCGTCTCCTCCTCGGAGCGCCTCCCTCTCGCTCACCCCTCCGGGCTCTCCTCCGGGACCTGTGGGTGCAGCGATCTTGGCTCCTGCGGGCGCCGAGCAAGACGGCGGCGGGGATTCAGAGGTAGCCCCGGCCTCCCCGGACCTGCCCGCCCCGGGCCTCAGCGGCAGCGGTAGCAGCGGCTCCAGTGGCTCGAGCTCCACCGCGAGCGGCGGCTCGAGCCCGGACTCGGGCGGCTCGAGCCCGGGGGCCGGCGGCGCTTTCCGGGAGCTCTTCGAGGCCTGCCGCAATGGGGACGTGTCGCGGGTGAAGCGGCTCGTCGACTCGGTGAATGTGAACGCCAAGGACATGGCCGGCCGCAAGTCCACCCCGCTGCACTTCGCCGCAGGTCTGCACCGCGCTCCGCCGTCGGGGGGTACGGAGGGCTGGATGGGGGCAGCGATGGCTGCAGGTTAGCTGGGTGGGTTACCGTGTTTACGGATTGAGGGCACCTCGCCTGAAAATATTATTGTTGTTATTATTAATTTAAACAGGGACCGAATCGCGTTATTTTATTCCTATGCTACTATGTTTTACATTTGTTTTTTGTTTTGGAACCGATGCACTCGTATTAGAAACGGCTCTCCGTTTATTTTTACAGCACGAAATAACACAGAAACACCATAAAGCAAAAAACACTAGGTAAAATAACGCGAAATGACGCTCCCTGTCTGTCAAAAACATAACGGCGTTCCTGTAAAATGTGACAGATTAAATCCGTCAGTTTAAGAATAACCGGGTCCCCATTCTTATTTTTATTTTCTGTAGTTTAACGGCGTTACACGGGTCCAGTGCATAATAGCTATGTAAGCTATGTGCAGCTTTATACAATCATGCTGTGCAATGATATAAAACACGCCTGGCTCGGTTCGGTAATGGTACTGTGTGGATCACAGTTAATAACACTTTACCTATAATACAACTGTATACCGTGGTAGTGTATTTCGGCAGTTGTGTTCTCCGTTTGCATGTAATGTGTTTTAAATAAATATTCGGAGTATGTATGAAATAAAGATATGACTGTCGTCGCTGATTTAACTCCACGAAGAGGATTATGCGAAATCTCGGGAACAAGGTCCAACTTTAAAACTGCTGCATTGGGATGAAATGCAAAGCTATTGGGCGTTTTGACAAAGATTTCGGAAGTTTCAACAGAAGCTCTTCTTGTGTGATTGATGTTTTTGGCTCGTTAATTACGGATTCGAACTATAAATTTGGCTGGATTCCTCAAAGGACATGATAACCACAAAGGTTTCACTATCTAGATGTGTTCAGGCATTTCTCTCCACAGACTGTTCGCATAAATAATGTACATGTAAATACGTACATAGGAATGTTCTGATAATGTATATCAGGACTGGAATTTGGTGAATTAATGTTCCCTGACTGTTCATATTAAGCAGGAGAACTTTTTAAAAGGCAGTGCAACCGTGCTTTGGTATGAATATTTCAACAGGATGTTTTAAAAGCCCTTATGCACTTCAGAAAGTCTTTGAGGCCTTAAAAGAACCATATTTAGCCAGCTGTATATAACATGGACACATTTGGCTCTGAGCAGAAGGAGTTTTCCCTGTGAATATCATGTAGGCCTCTTGGGATTACGGTCGCTTGAGAATGCTGAAATCAGCCTGCCAAAGATAGCTAACTTTGGTAACCCATATCATCAGTTTGAGAAAAAAGATTATTAACACTTTAAAGAACTAGTTTTGGTAGATGTGTAGCTCAGTTTTTTAAGTTAAAACGGTGTTTGTTGTGTGATCTGTGGTAAAATAGGGGTAGTGATGGGTAAACCTGTCGTCTGCTTCTAGTTGAAGCCTGCTGCTTTGTGTCTGCTTTCTGAAGTCACCATTTGCCTCTTGGTCCCTGATCCTCCAGGGTTTGGCAGGAAGGACGTGGTGGAGCACCTCCTGCAGACGGGTGCCAATGTGCATGCCCGCGACGATGGCGGGCTGATCCCGCTGCACAATGCCTGCTCATTCGGCCACGCAGAGGTGGTTGGCCTACTGCTGTGCCAGGGAGCAGACCCAAATGCCCGTGACAACTGGAACTACACACCCCTGCATGAGGCTGCAATCAAAGGCAAAATTGACGTGTGCATTGGTAAGAGCTTCCCCTGGAAACGCAGCCCTGTGCTTGGTTCCATATCGTGCAGGATGCCCCCTGCATTCATTTTATTCTGTGTCCTTCATTGAGTCTTTTAGCATCAGTGCCTAGCATGTCTGACAAGACTTTTTGCGCTTTGTGGTAGTAGTTGTGTGAAATAAGCCATCACAGATACTTATTACAGCTTTGATTTAATTGGATGCATTTTAATGTGCATTTGACTGTAGCTTAATGCTCACTCTACTGATGATGATAATAATAATGATAATAATAGATACTTTATTGATCCCCTTGGGGAAATTGTCTTTACGCCTCCCTCTTTTTCGTACTGTAAGTTGTCCTCAAAGGGCAGCCACCCGTAGCGACACCCAGGGAGCTGGGGGTTAAGGGTCTTGCCCAAGGACCTACAGGCGTGCCGAGGCCGGGTTTGAACTGGTGACCTTTTGATGACAGGCACACAGGCTTAGCCCACTGAGCAATTAAAAAAATAATAATTAAAAATAGCAGTACTAATACGGGCACAAGGAGGGGAACAACCCAGGATGTGGGGCCAGACCATCGCAGGGCACACTCACACACCAGTCACTCACACACCAGTCAATAATAATAATAATAATAATAATAATAATAATAATAATAATAATAATAAAAAATAATAATACTACATTTCATTTATGTAGTGCTTTTCAGGATTACAAACACGCTTACATAGAATAAAGTAGACATAACAAAACAACAAAGCATAGTATGGGTTAGGAACATTATAGGCTTGAGCAAACAAAAAGGTTTTTAACTTTTGAAATCTGTTTGAAATCTGAGACAGAGATGGATAGATGAATGACAGATACACGACTGTTGGACAACTACCATTGTGATAAAATGATGCATTCCCTTTTCCCAGGGCTCTGAAAGGATTTTTTTATATTTATATACAGTACTGTGCAAAAGTCTTAGGCAGGCAAAGAAAATGTAGCATTTAAATGATCTCTATGTTTGCATAACGAATATGATGATGCGTCTGTAAAAGTGCGTTAGCTTAACCATTTCAAAACCTCTGCTAAAGTCGGCCCTCTATTTCCAGCAACCGTCCAATACACCAATTTATTTTTTGACTCGATCACGAGCACATCTAGTTTGGGTAATCAAGGAGCTACTTCACCAATTAAGTTTATTAATTGATTGAGCTCATGGTGAAATTTAACATACACGGAATGGCCGAGGTGCCTCTGAGCAAAGGTTTGGGAACTGAGGCGTTATTCATCTCGCCATCCAACAAGGATCCAACTATATTTTTGGAAAACAAAAGAATCTCTTGTTTATTCTTTATTGTGTTGCGGTTAATTTGCCTAATGTTAAATTGTGCTGTCATTTGAGCAGATTTGCAGGTATACAGCTTTAAACATTTTCTTTGGCTGCCTAAGAATTTTGCACAGTACTGTGTGTGCAGATGTGGGTGTGTGTATGTGTATATATATGTGAATATTTGTATATACTATATATCATGTATGTATAACTAATGAAGCAAATTGCCTAATCATTGGTGTCAGAACAGACTAAACATATCTGTGTGGTAATGAATGATTCCTGCTTTCTCGGTGTATCTCTGTATCTGTATTTTCTTGTTGTTAGTCTGCATTTAAGGTGTCAGAAATGTGAGTGACTCGTCTTACAGCTGCACCATCGGTGTGGGGGCCGACCTTCCCTTTGTGCCCGTTTTCTGTCTGCGCTTTATCTGATGTAATTACCCAGAAATTCAAATCTGTTCTGGAACCGTCTCTATTCCTGAGGAATGAGGTTCTGCCATGAAAATAATTGAATTATTGTCCCTCAAGAGTGTCTGCGGTTGTGACAGTCTAGTCCGGTTCCTTTTATGATTTACACAGACACTGTTTTACAGTATTTGATTTGTTTTTAGCCCATTCACTGCACTTCATATTCTGGAATGCATCTTATGATGTAGTACAGCAGTGAGTCGCAGCATCTCTGGTCAGCGCAAGGGGTCTGCATAGCTTAGCTGTATCTAAAACCAGAATGGGGGTATCGATTAGTGGTGAGGGGGGACCTATGAACAATTTCTGCATAATTATTTTTTAATCTCTGAGGAACCTTAAGGAAAGTGAACGATAAATCTCTAGAGTGTATACCATGAGAGAAAATGAGTTTCCCATCAAACACACAGATAAGGAATTTTTTGGCTCCTTAAAATGGGACGTTAAGCCAACATGCATTATTCATTAGTGTCATGTTGAGCTTGGGTCGGGGGAGTAACTGGCTAAATCAGTGTCTCTTTGCTTTAAATCAGTCTCCGTGTAATTCAACCTGGTCTGCGTCCTCTGTGCCTGCACACGTGTCCTGCGGCCGTAGGTGGGCTTTACAGCTGCAGGTTGGGATGTCGGAGGCATCCTGCGTTCGCCCGCCAGGGCTGAAATACGCCCACCTGGTAGCTATTCTGACAGGCTCGCCAGTGGTTTGCTTGGCGGTGCCCGCTGGGCCGCTTGCTCACTGGATTCGGCCTAAATGTCAGGGGCGTAATGATGCCCTTCTTTTCATTTCCGCTTCTCCATTGTTGCGTGTTATTTATTTTTTTGATCTGGGCAAACGCCGCTCCTCCTCTTTAAATGCCGTGGGCTGCAGTCCCACTGTGGGTGTCCTGCCGCCGCCCCAGCTGTCAGAGGAACCACTAGGCCCAGTTTCGGCTGCCGACGTCCATGTTCTCCCTAATAAATCACAGAATAGAGCAGCAGGGGAGGGCCATAGAACATAATGAAGGACGACCTCGCTTCGTGCAAGGTGACTGCCCCAGTGCTACTCCTGGTCCCTCTGAAAGCGGTGCAGTGCTGTCACAAACGCATCACACAGCTGGCAGTGAGTCTGTGATTTTGGAAGCTCTCACTGGATGACTTCAGAGGCATAGGCCGGCCGAAGAACCCTGCGCTCTGACACCCACCTGATCACGGGAAAGGATATATGAGATTCGCCATGTCCTGTGGTGCCGTTAGAGGGAACAGTGATGACATATGTCTCTTAGCAACATAGGGTCACATTTGCCATTTCAAAAATACCTCTAGTAACAGTGGAGTTTGGAGTGGGGACCTGGCATACTCCAGTGGAGAGTGACGGGAGAGCAGCACGCACCAGTCGGGAGGGGAGTCCTTTTGGAAGAGAGAGGCATGTTGGCAGGCAAGGGCTTGGATGTGTAGATGCTCATTTTCACTAACCTGGCTATGCCATTTCTCTCAGTCGTATTGCGTTTATGTGAAGTATATCCAGCACTAGCAGATTTTTTTTTTTTTAAATTTTAACTACACTGTGGGGGGCTGTTTGAACAGCATTCTGCCATTGTACTGTCTCAGGAGCTTCACTGTGGCATGTCAGGGGCGTCGTGACAGCTGGGTTTTTGTTTACACAACCGGCCTTGTTTTTTTTGGATGGGGTACTGGTATTTCATTGGGGGGGGGGGTCGGCTGTAGCTTCAGAAAGGTATGGGTCGCTGTGTCTTCTCTACTAGCTTGATCTTATCCTATCTTGCTGAAAAGTCACCCC
>JAODKF010000126.1:21600762-21610841 GCA_026779585.1 Mormyrus proboscirostris
GGGGGGGGGGGGCATACGTCCACACAAATACAGAGGAAGCAAATGGCTTGTTCCTTGCTGTTAAATCTCCTTGCGGAGGGAGTATTTTGTGCATCGCCGCACCTTTGTCAGTCTTTAAAGGCCTGGCGGTTGAGTGTCTAAGTTTTCCGCTGTGCACGTCTTGATCCCCGGCCTCATAGTACTGTCTGTAATTTAGGCTCTTCTCTGCCTCACTCACTAGACTAGCTGTGCGTTCACCTGCTTCTACGTGTGCGGCGGGGGGGGACCACAAGGTGGCGTTGTCAGAGTGCTGTGGAGCGACCCGCGGCGTGTTGCTGGTCTGCAGGTGCGCCCGTGCCCCTGCGCACACCGTACCTGTACGTGCCCCCCCCCCCCCCCCTGTCTCTGGCTCTCGCCGCGGTCGCGCCACTGAATCGCAGAGCAGCTGATTAGGGTGTGAGGAGGAGTGCGGAGAGAGGGAGAGAGGGAGAGAGGGAAGCTTGGCGCACGAGGAGAAGCACGCAGACAGTTCGGGGACAGTGTGTTGTAGGCGCCGTGTCTCTGAGTCGCTCGCTCGGTGGGGGCCGGGGGGGTCCAGGATCAGCCCCTCTCCTGGGGGCTGCAGGGGATGGGAGTCTTTACTATTCTGCTCTCACACCTGTGATTGAGGTCACGTGGACTAGCCTGGCGTGTCGTGTAGTGTGGCTTTACGCGTCGCCGTGGCGCCCCCTCCCTGGTGCACCGGTGTGCGATGCACGTGTCCGGCGACCATGGCGAGGAGCATGCTGGTGGGTGGTGGCGGCCTGTGCCTGTCCGAGCTCAGCTACTGCCTGTGTTTCCCCTGTACAGTGCTGCTCCAGCATGGCGCCGACCCCAACATCCGCAACACCGATGGCAAGTCGGCCCTGGACCTCGCCGACCCGTCTGCCAAGGCCGTCCTCACCGGTGAGTACTGTGCCGCCGGACCCGGTGTACATGCGTGCGTGTGTGTGTGTCAGTGTGTACAACTGGGAGTGTGTGTCAGCATGTAAGGCTGCATGTGTTCATGAGTTTTCCCTGTCATAGTGCGTGTATTCCTGTCAGCGGCCTCGTATCTCTCTCTGCTCATATCATTAATTCTTCCCGCTTTGGAGTGCTCGCTCTCTCTCTCTCTCTCTCTCTCTATCCATTCTGAATTTGCAAATACTTGTGGATCCCTGCTTACGTCACACTGGTGGCTGCATGGAGCCGCCAGCATTGTACACCTGAATTACTGACCGCGGTAGCGCCCAACCCTTCCGTGTCCATGGTGCTCGCTGTCACTCCGGTAGTTTCCTTGGCACGGGGGGCAGAGTTACAGTCACAGTGTGTCATAAACAGCCATCAGACAGTGAGCGGTGGCCGGGTCATTCTAGGCTGCCGTCCTGGCACTGAGGGTCAGTCGGAAGGGACCTCGGCGCCTTGGAAATACTTCTCCTGCGGGGGACATGTTTAGGCAGGACAAATGGCAGCTGCTCCCTGCGGCCTAGCATCTGAGCGGGATCTGCCGCTTCTTGTGCGGAGGTGCAGAGCATATTCGGGGGTGCATGCGTAACCGCAGTGTCAACGTGCTCTTGCAGGGTGGTGGAGAGGACGGCACAGTGTCTGAGCATCTTTGTGTGCCGTGTGCATGCATGCTTTCTTCCACAAGCCGGCCCCCACGGCATGACGAGACCCATACAGATGTGGCTACGAAGTGCTCAATGTCACCGCGACATGCTGACGGCATCGAGAATTTTAATGAGTCCATCAATGAAATCAGTCCCTAGGTCTTAAATGAAGTTTAGGCTTAAATTGAGAGAGTCTGCTGGATGCAAAAGGCCTTTAGCCCGGGAAGACAGCAGTGATAACGGTCCTGGGAGAGACTGTACTCCCTGCTTGACATTCTGCATAGTTTGCCTTGTGGGTTGTGTCCCTACTGCAGAAGGAAAGCAGTGGGGGCATGCAACAGGATCATCTTGTGTTTAAGGTGGTTGCCATGCCGTTTCCCAGCATCCTCTGCCCGCTTTCCTGAGAAGATGCATCTTCAGAAGGTGCTGTAGAGGAGAGGCACTGGAGTTTAAGCAGCATTGCCCAGCGTAACGCAGCTTCTCTGGGTGGCTTGATGTGATGGTGCTGCCTTGTGATTCTGGATAATTTAAGGAATGGTGCTGTTAACAGAAGCGGTGAAACTTGCCCGCTTTTCACTTTTAGCTACTGAGGGCCCATGGACCTGGCACTGGCATTCGGAGCTGCATTTGTGCTGTAAGTTTGTGGGCGATGAACACGTCACAGTAGCAGCATGAGGGTACCATCTCGTTCTCTGCAGGAGAGGTCTAACAATTCGCTCCGTGGGGTAGGGAATGTAGGTCCCTCACCCCTCCAGCGACACAGTTTCTCCCAAGATTGTTTGGCCATATAATTAACACTGTTGGAGGAGGACTGTTTTCATACCGGCATTTTAATATAGGCTAGCTCCTGTATCTCTGCTATCTGAGTATAGTGTTACCAATGCAAAGGTCATGGGACTAAATCCTGGGGCTCTCCCATAAATTGTAACTGTTCTCTTTACTTAAAGTCGCTTTGGATAAAGGCGTCAGATAGATGAATAAATGTAAACATGGTGCAGTGGCTGTACGGAAGCAGCATCCCTCTCTTCGCACTGGTTTTGCAGTGTGATCGTACGCGCTGCGTCACACAGCTCCGCCTCTCGAGCAGGAGCCAGCAGCCAGGCCGTGCTCCCTGCGGACATCCGTCATTTACCCCCCACCGCCGCGCTACCCCTGAAAAGAAATGAGCTCTCTGGTGCGGAAAAGTGGCGAGTTGAGCGAGATGCTAACGCCACTGAGAGCGGGCGGGCGGGTGAGCGGGGTGGGGGAGTAGAGAGGCAGGAACGAAGTCAGGCCCGCTGCCGCGGAAAGCAGTATTTACAGATGAGCCGGCTTCACAGCCCCCTGCACTAATCAGCGGGGATGGCTTCTGTCACGTCTCCGTAATTCTTGGTTAGACGGCCGCTTTGCGCCACCAGGCTCAGACAGGCCACACTGTGCTGAGAGCAAGCAGCCGGCAACGTGAGGTATGAATGGATCATCAGCAGCAGTGGAGCTGATGAATGGTGATCGATAGCAAGCCTGCCTCCTAAATGGAGTTTTACCTGTAATTTATTTGAGAGAGACATACAGCCATGTCAAGCGGCTGTGAATATGGAGTTCTGAGGGTAATCTGAAGTGCATTTTCAAATGCGCAATCTCTGTTACTCCCTCCGCCGCTTTCAGCACTGAAGTTCCCACATTTTTTTTTTTTTTTTTTGTCCGACTTGCTGTAATTTACACCCATTGTGACACTGATGGTTTTTACAGATGAGGCTCACGGCGGCTGAATCGGGACCCCAAATGGGCGCTTCTCCAGCTCGCTGCATCACCAGCGCTGATTAAATCAAATGAAGGCAGAATCGCCAGGCTCCGTGTGCGTGGTTTTAGGGCCCATCTCCCCTGTATGTTTTTTTTTTTATTTTCGTGTGGTGCATTTCAGCTGGCCAAGGTGGGTATCTGGTTCCGCTCCTAAAATACTGTAACAATCAGTGTCCTCCTGTAGGTATCACTGCCAGATCCAAAGAGGGCGTGTGTCAGCCATGGGGGTTGGAGGGGATGATCAACACTCTCCAAATTCGTTGTTAGTAGAGTCAAGACCTGATCCCCACCCTCGGCGAAGCAGAACCTCAAGCATGTGATGCTGAATCGACGTCTACTCTGTTACGGCAGCTTGGGGTCGAGATAGTGGCGTGATGGTGTCCAGCCAGAAGAGGGGCTGTATCTTTCCGCCTGCTCGTCCTGTAAATGGGACGACGTCTGTACCTCCTGTTGCCTCAAGGTGAAAATATGAGCTCGCATAAATCTGCGGATACCTCTTGCTAGGCCACCAAAACATGTTTTTGCGTCGCCCATTTTCCATCTGCCGTCTCCACGGCTGGGTGACCACCAGCCCGCCCCCCCCCGCTTCGGCCCATGGCAGCTCTTGGTGTTGATGGCCGGGCGTCTCGGCACCCCTGCCTGGCCAAACACTCCTTGGCTTTTTGGGGATTAATCACCAGCAGGAGGAGATGAATAAACATGAACGGGGTTGGGGGGAGCTGATTGTGGCGGAAGGCGGCTGGTCTGTCCATCTCTGTGATGGACGGTAACCTGAGAAAGCATTTTCTGGAAAATACGGTGGCTGTTTTTGCCCTTCCTATGGTTACTGTTGTGTGCTGCGTTAAATTAATTGTTTAGGCAGAATCCACAGGAAGGAGATAATGTGAAAAGAACATCTGTAATGTCTCTCTAGTTAATGTGGATGATCCGTCTTTTAATCACCATGGGAACCGCTGCCGCTCTGCTCCCGTTCACAGATTGGCGGTCAGTGAACGTTGGTTACCCTTCGACATCGTAGGCGGTGTGCTGTGGTGGGATTAGTCTGTGTCCCCATGAAAAAAACAGCAGCCACAGTTTATAATTTTAGCTTTGGGGTGGGGGTTAACCCTGGAGTGGGGGCGGGGCAGGGATTTGTGAGTGTTTTGTCAGTTTTAAAGTTGTGGTGCTAAAAGGTGGTAGGTGTCGCCATTAGGCCTGTAGGAGAGGGGATAAATCTCGCTGGCAGCAGATAATGAAGGGGAAGAGGCTGCTAGCGGCTGGGAGCCGTTGATTATGCAGCCTGTTCCCTACTCCGTTCCCTCGAGATTTAAAAGTGTCGTCTCTAACGAAGTTCGACCTCCTTGCCCCAGGCTTTTCTTTTAGGGGAAGGAATATCTCTGCAGTCGCTCATTCATCTTAAATGGGTTCTGCCAGCTGGTGGTGAGCATCCCCAGTTAGTACGAGCCCACCAATCGGTTTGGCAGCACGTCGTCTTTCCCGGGAGCTTGTGAAGTGGCCCCCAGGCTATTTGAGGCTGGGGAAAGGCTTTTCCACTGCTCTTCTGGCTGTATAAATTGCTTAAAAGCAACGGTATGGAGCTGAGAGAGTTAAAGTAAACAAAAACAGCTAACTGGATTAGCCTAACCTGCTCTGGATCAGTCGTGAGGTTCTAGGACATGCCTGAGATGCATGAGGCCTCCTCTCTCGGTGTGCAGCCAGTGTGAGGTTGCGTGTGCTCTGCTCATCTCTCTCGGTCCCCTGCGCAGTGCCGGGCCCCTCTGTGGCTTACAGCTGTCCCATGTCTGCCGTTTTAATGACCAGCAGGCTGCCTGCTAGCTTTGTCCTTGTACAAGGTTTCAGGGTTATAGCTGTTAATCAGCAGCACTGATGCTTACTGTTGACTGGCTAATGCTGTGATCTTTTCTAACCACTATGTCACGCTGTCCCTCCTCCTCGGAGAAGCAGACACCGCATGCGCTTCATTTTCTCTGCTTTGCCTCGCCCTGACCTCAGGATGTAAATGCCATTGATCGGGCACTGGGCAGCCTGTGTCAGCTTCTAAAAATGACCCCCCAGGCCATTAAATGGGCAGAGCTGACGTCGGAGCTTGTCAGATGCTTGCACACTCTCTTGGGTCTGGATATCGATCGCGTCGAGACGAGCTCCCGCTCGGGTCATTGGGTCACGTGGTGCGTGGCTGCAGAAGGTGGCATGGAGCTTGCACATCGTGATGTGCTGGCAGTTGGGACCGTTTTAAGGAAACATTTCAACACTGACTTCATCTCCGTAGGTGTGCAGGTCTGTGGAGGGCATTTGGAAGGTGATGATGGACTGATGATTGGAACCTTCAATCAGCCTACATTTCCCATAAACACTTGCCATCCCCTTAGGTATCGATCACCACTAAATGTCGTATCCCATAAAAGCAGAACAGAGTGGCCCCTGATCGATTTGTTACCTCCTCCTGCGGCCCATGAGTCTGGTTGTGGGGTGGGGCGTAAGGTGACGATGGAGCCTTGTGCTCTGCTG
The DNA here is from genome assembly GCA_026779585.1 of Mormyrus proboscirostris. NCBI lineage: Eukaryota > Metazoa > Chordata > Actinopteri > Osteoglossiformes > Mormyridae > Mormyrus > Mormyrus proboscirostris. The sequence continues at coordinate 21,606,657 of JAODKF010000126.1, forward strand.
AAGCTCTTAACAAGCTCTGCATCTTCTGCCCCTTGATCTGCGTGAGCCTGCAGTGGGTCCTTCAGCCCGTGTGAATCCTGTTCCAGAGTCTGTCAGGCACCGAATGATTAATTCATCCCTGTGAGTGCTGCTGTTTTTCCGAGGCTCTGAGCTTGTCGTTTACCTCTCGCAGAGTTGCTGCTTCCATTATCAGAAGATATATTTTTCTGGAAGGATGAGCTTCCTACCTGTGCCGGCACTCTGCCTGTTCCGTTCCTGCCAGGCTCCTGGCTGTGTGGCAAGGCATGCCTTAGGCGCCCGTTATCTTCCCCTCTAATCGCACGGAGTGATGTTCATGTTGCTGTTTTTAATATGCACCACTCTAGGGCTCAGTTATACTGTGTGTTAAATGAAGCGGGGAGCGCAGGCCGGGTGTCTTTCGAGGGCCTTATCTAACCCTTAGGATCAGTGAGCTGGTGTCGTTATAGAGGGCTTGTGATCCAATTCAGATTTGCAGGCCCAGGCTCATTATGGAGGAGTAACATCCTGGCTAAAGGGGGAGCCATTCTGACGGTTTTGCTCAGCCTTAAAGCAGGAGTGATCACATGACCTTGAGACCCAGAGCAATGGACATACGGGCCTTGGCATGACCTTGTGACCATGAGCTGCAGGAACAGCCGCCGCCTGAGCCCTTTGGCCCCTCAAGACCCTTGTTAGGACTCCTTGCTTATAGCCACCCTGAATGCGCTAATTGGGAACTGCATCAATTGATTTCCATTCCTGCTGTGCTGCGGATGGGCCCACTAATTTGTGGCGTCAGCTCCTCACAGCGCTGGTTAGGCACACATGCCTGCCTGCGTGTGTTTGTGCTGTGAGTGGTCTTTTTGCATATCTGGCTTGATAGCGATATTCCCCATGATATTCCCTGTTCCTTCCTGGACCCCGGGGCTGTGTTCTGCTTTGCTCTGTTTTGTCTGCCTTCTGCTCCTCTCTCTTCTGAGTGTTATGGTCTGCTCCTGGTACCAGATGGGTACTGAGTAGCTTACCCTCGAGGCCAATTGGCTTCTCTCTGCTCCGAAGGCACCATGGGAGGGATCTTACGCCCCTCTGCCTGCCGGGATTCTGGCTTTCTGTCTGGAGGTTTGGGAGGTTCTGTGGTGGCTCCTCAGACCTCCTGGTAAGGAACTCTGTGTGCTTCTGGCTCACCACCCAGTGCCAACCAAGCGGGTTCCTTGGATTTTAATTCCTGCCTGGTGAATGTGATCAATTGCAGCATCAGATGTCATGGGAAAATACAGACACTCCTCTACTTACGAACGAGATACATTCCGAACGGCCGTTTGCAATTTGAAATGTTCATAAGTCGTTATTCAACATCATTTTAAGGGTATACGCAAGTACTAAGAACTAGGATGCTGGGAGTACGCACACTATGCTGCTGCATGGCGGGAATAGCGGCCAAAAGTCGTACTAGGCAGAATTGGTGCAAATAAAAAAAAAAAATTGATGTTGCGGACTGGAAATGGGAGCCCAATGAACACAATTTGGACTTACAGTCCTCTTCATTCGTATGTCTGGAAGTTCATAAGCTGAAAGTTCAGAAGTAGAGGAGCGTCTGTAGTTGCCAGGGGCCTTTAGGGTCACAGTCTTTAGCCCATTCTTTGATGGAATCTGCCTCTGTCCTCCACCCCCCATTCTGACCTGACTGGCTTGAAACTTGTTTGTGTGAATGACTGTCTGTGTGACGATACTGTCTGTGGTTTATTATGCACCCCCCCTCTCCTGCCTGTCCAAATTACTGTGTGACCAGGGTCTTTAGGCCAAGTTCCCCAGTTTTAACCCCACGACGTGTTAGCGCTGTGCTCAGGGAAACAGGTCGGGTCTCCACACGAAGCCTGTTCTGCTGATGAAGCACTCCATGGGCATCAATAACGGGAGTTTGCAGAGAGAAGGCAATCTTAGGCAACATTAACTCCAATTAATTACCTTCATCGTTAGTATTCCACAGCCGCCACTGTATGCACAGAAGGCGGATTGCTTTTCCGTACGCCGGCCTGCCTGCTCCTCAGTGTGCTATCCCACGCCAGCTTTGCTGCCGCCTAACGCTCACCCCCTTTGGCTCTGGGGCTCCAGCACTCTTGCCCTTGGGTAGCACTTGGTGCTACTTGGGCATTTGCTTCAGTGCCGTGGTGTGAGAAAAGCTGACCAAAACATCTGATTGGTTGATCCCACCTCCTGGAGTTGCTTGTACCACCTCCTCTACAATCTGATTGGTTATCTCTCTAAAGCAATTATTTTTTTGTTCTGCCCTCAGAACATTTTTGTGTAACTCCCATGAGTTCTGCATTTCTTGTCAGTGTTGTCATCTGGTAAAAGGGCTTGTGGGTGTGCAGCCAGGCAGGAAAGGGTGACTGGAGCTGGTAATTTAGAGTCGTGACTGAAGTGCCTGTGAATGGCTTTCTGCAAATAAAAATTTGAATGGCTCTCTGCTCTCATGTTGGTTTAGTGTTTTGAAAGAGATGAATCCTCTTCTGTTTCCTGTTGATAAATGACCACTCCCTGAGCAGACCTGGGCCAATGAAAAGATGCATTATGGATGTCACCCTCGCATCTCCTGTTCAGTCTTTTTCCTTGCTCCTCCATTGACCTTTAGCTGGTTCCACATACCAGAGTTTACTGTGACTTTTTCTTGGTCACACACTGTGGACATGCCTGCGCTTCGCCAATTTGACTAGTGAACTGCAGTGCAGGCCTGTTAGGAGAGCTCCTTTGTGGATCGCGGTGAGCCTTCGGTGCCGTGCCTGCCCTCTAGTGGTAATGTTCTGTACTGCCTCGTGTCCAGCACTTGTATCTGCATTTGTTTTCCTTAAATAAAAGGTTCCTCACAGTTAGCCGTGTAATGTAAGCCGTGTCTTTCTTCCTAAACGCCCTCATCTCCTTCGCTTCGGCCGGCTTCTCCGAGGTCCTCCGGCATGCGGGGCTTTACCGCGGCTCTGCGGATCAGTGTGGCCCTCCAGCTGCTCCTGGCTTCCTCATTCCCTGTGGTCTGTTATTGAGGTATTAGCTGGTGTGTACTGTGCTCCTTAAATAGCTCCTTTGGATGACTGTCAGGATTTCACAGCTAAGCGCGGTGTTGGTACCGATGTTCTCTCACTCCTCTTTCTCTCTATCTGGCCCAGATATGCGCTCACTCTTTTTTTTTAAATTATTTTTTAAAAGCCCTGCTCCCACACATTAGCACAGTCCTCAGCCGGCCATCAGGGTGACACCAGCAGTGTGGAAGCAGCTTGTCGCTCCCTGTTTTGTCGGTGTTGAGGCCGGAAGGCCACGCCGGGTGCTCCTATGTCACACCTGCTGGTCCGCCAGCCATCTGGGCCTTGGCGGGCAGGGCTGGGGTTGGTCTGAGCCCTCGCTGATATCCGTGCAGGGGGGGGTGGGCTGGGGTCCATCTGAACCCTAACTGACATCAAAAGAGGGGGACTGTAAGAGGAAGGTGGGGCTTGGGGTTGGCACCCAAACCTCAGTGCCCCTTGTGATTTGACACACACTTGGTTTGCCTTTAACTTTTGCTTAGATGCTGGGACTGTGTGCTTGTTGATGGCCCCACTGAGCTCCTTAATCGACTCATTGAAGTTCACCTCTGAAGGGAGTATGAGCCACAGCAGCTTATGCGACATAAATGTCCACTGGCTAAATGGTGACCATGATGAGTGAAGGAAGCTGTCCTTGAGCGCGTCCCCCCCCCAGGACACATGCTTATTAAACATGCACACTTAGCATCAGCAGGAGATTCTGACAGATGAGTTCCTGGGCCGCCGGTGCTCTGCGTGTGTACCAGGTGGCTGCTCGAGGTTTGGGGGAGGTGCCATCTATATAAATGCATCACAGAGGGCTGCCTAGTTCAGTGTGAGCTGCTGCCTTTCCTTTTGGAGCCCCTTCTGTCTTTGGAGAGGTGCATGATGGAAGTCCACCCTGGCCCCCGCTAGCCCTGACTCCTGATTGGAGGCCAGAAGCTTTCCAGGTCGTGTCCCCTGTCACAGTGCTGGGAATGTCTGACGCCTTTCAGGATGGTGACCTGGAGAATGGAGCCGGCAGGTGCCAATGGCTGCCCCTGTCCAGGCTCGCCCCGTGCATGACCAGCCTACACCATCCCCCAGAGTGGCTGGCGCTGATGATGTGCCCTTCCTGTTTGTGTTTAGCCCCCCC
>JAODKF010000126.1:21611021-21621856 GCA_026779585.1 Mormyrus proboscirostris
CCCCCCCCCCCCTTGCTCGCTGGGAATCAGGTGTGCTGGGGGAGAGATAGGCGTCTGTGTGCAGGAGCAGCATCAGTGGTGCTGTATCCCTGCATCCTAACCGGGAAACAAAGCGTTCATGAGCACAGCCCTGCCTGTGTGTGTGTTTGTGTGTGTGACGCCCCCCCCCCCCCCCGCCTCTGACTCCGGGTCCTGATGGGTCCTCAACTCCTCCTCCTTCCCCCCCTACCATGTTGTTCCTCTATGGCAGTTAGTGGGGGGGCAAATGGCGGGGTTGGCTGACATCCAAACATTTATTATTTATTTTTGCCTTCTGTTATGACGGCAGCAGCTCCTCCCATGCAAATATTTCAAAATGGGTGGGGAGCAAGGGTAGGCGGTTGGGGTTGGGGGGGATTAGGGCTGCGGGTGGTGTTGCAACGGCCAACCAGCCAGCCCTGATGGAGAGAGAATTAATCTGAAGGCTGGACGCAGACCTGCATCTCTGTCACGCTCCCGTCGCAAGCCGCCGCAACACGTCACACCGCCATCACCTGGAGGGGTGGGAGGGAGCGGGGGAGAGAGAGAGAGAGAGAGAGAGAGGCAGATAGGCAGGCAGGCAGGCAGTCGTCTTCTGCGTGTGCGTGCTTGCGTGTGTGTGCGTGCGTGCGTGCGTGCGTGCATGCGTGTGTGTGCGTGTGGTCTCTCTAGTGTCTCCGTAACACCAGCCTCCTGCTGCCGTGTGTTCCCCTCACACGGCCCCTTTCTGACACCATGATTTTCTGCAATCACTTAGGTGAATACAAGAAGGACGAACTCCTGGAAGCAGCAAGGTGAGTAGTGTCTGCTGCGTGCCCCCTCCCACTCAGCCCTCCCCCCACCTCTTTGTCCATCCTCCCCCTCCGCCCCACCCCCTTCCCATAGACAGAATCTGTGAATGACTTCCCCTATGTGCTGTGTTGGTGTCTCCTGCTGGATGCTGGTTGGCTGCTTGCTTGCTGTATGCTGCCGATGTTTCTGGGGGTCGCTGCTGTGCTCTTTGTGATGCTGGGGGCGGGCGGGGGGCAGGGAACCTGCGCTGCATCTTTGACAATGCCTGACTTGGAGGTGGTGGTTGGAGGTGGACTATTAACAAGAACCCCACCCCAACCTCCCCTCCCTCCCCTCCCCCCCCTCCCCACACGTGCTGCTGGTGGGAGTCCTTTCATCACCATGGTGATGGGGCGGGTGTACCCGATTGGCTGGCTGGTCTGAGAGTTTTTGGCCACTGGTGAGGGTGACTCACTGGCCCGGTGTTGACTGGCTCCCGCCCCTGTACTCTCTGCATTGCAGCTCGGCCTTCCTGAGCCAGCGGGGAACCTAATCTAGGCCTCTAACAGGATTGGGGCTTCTCTTCCTTGTTCTGTCAGTGGAACCAGCAGCCGGGGCCATAAGCCACAGTCTGGCTGCCACAGCAACATGATGATTTAGAGCAGAGAACTGGGTGTGGGCTATGAGCGGAGATGCTGGCTTTGGAAGGGAGCCCCGTCCCACCCCACCCCGCACACATGGCCTGTCAAGCTCTCTCTCTCAGCCTCATCCACCTGCATCCTGTTACTCCTTAACTGGGGGCCCAGGCCACTGTCCTTCAGCACCTGCTATTAATGCATTCTGTACCCCTGCAGGAGCGGTAACGAGGAAAAGCTCATGGCCCTGCTCACCCCCCTGAATGTAAACTGTCACGCCAGCGATGGCCGAAAGGTAAGACTCAGCTCCATCCTTCCCGAGTCCCATCCAAGCTGAGCTCTGCTCTGTGCCCCCCCCCCCAACCCCATTGAAGCTTGTACCCCATGTCTCGCATCTAACCCCAAAATCCTTTTTATTTTTTTGCTGCCCTGGGTCTGGAGAGCTTGTGGTAGTGTTGGCTGATGCCCAGTTAGGCCCTGTGGCCTCGAGACTGGTGTTGACATCATCAGTGGCGTTAATGACCCTGGTTATTTGCACACAGTGGCTCGTTTCTGTACCTCCAGCCTGCGGTGTCAACGGTGGCCTGTCTGCCTTGCCATTGCTGAGTGGTTTGCTCCATCTAACTGCCCTGTACTTTTTAAACTTGGCTCAGTTTTACTTTTGTTTATGATTTGCAGTGTTCGGGTAACTGAGCAGAGCTGAGTGTTTTCTTATGCCCGGCTGTGAGCTAGCAGGGTGGCACCCAGTTCTGCGCCGTGGCCGGGCGCCATGCTGGGTCCAGGCGGTCAGCCAGTATCACCATGTGCTCCTGCGTGCTCCTCGCCTCATGTTGGACAGTGTCTGCTGAATGCGGCCCCTCCAGTCTCCTATAACTCTGCCAGTGAACCGGTTTCCTGCAGCTGAAATGCTTTAAGACAGAATGTTTGCAATAAGTCATCGAAAGCCTTAGTGTAGAGTGTATCTTTCCTGCACTGCCTGCCTGAGATTGTCCTTTTAAAATCCTCACTGCCAGCACCTGGATTGGCACCTACTGAATGTTCCCGACAGAAAAGCCGTCACCTGATGTCCCTTGAGGGCCTGAGACATACCGTTACCCTGGGAAATATGACCGGTGGCTGTCAAACACGTCTTAGTGCTCGTGGTCTCTAAGGCTACGTCCATACTGCTACATTTTCATTTAAAAATGCCGACATTTGTGTAAGATTTGAACCAGCTAGTTACGACCTCTCATTGTCTGGTTGGTCACCTGGTCACCCCTAACAGACTGTAGGCATTGGTAATACCTCTGCTTTTCTTTTTGATCTGATTTGATGACCAAGATTGGTATTCAAACCAAGGTTGGCATAGAGGGAATCAGAGGCCTGATCGTTTTATTTCCATGCAGTATCCTCTGGCTGCACGATTTTTTTTTGCTTAGAATTGAGATTGTGATCCTCTGTAACAATTTTTTTTTTCTTAAATTTAAATATTTATTGCACTCATTAAACCGCAAAAGGAAACACAAAAAAACATGACTGCGCTAACATATGATTGATCCAGGACCAACAACAGAAAGGAAATGCTCAATTGGCCATTCAGTTAGGGTGACCAAAACACCCAGTGTTCCAGTACCCAAAGTGCAGGTGGGGTACTTTGTTGGTACTCTGGGGTGGAACTTGCAGAAGTCCAGAGATCAGGATAGCATAACAAAGAAAAAAAGAAATGGAAAGTACACCTTTCTTGAAGTACCAAAAGTACGGTACCTGGTGCACTGGAAATGTGCCCTTTAAAGAGAATGCAGAATTATGGGATGCTTGAGTCTCTGGGGAAAAGTAGGAGTGCTTGGTTTGATCCAGCTGATGTAATACAATGCCGCAGAACCGTTGTAATTTAGGAATTAGATCACATAGAGGTGTGAATCAAGATTGTATTTTACGATTAATCGTGCAGCCCTAACAGTATGCAGCTATATGGCGTTATGCAGTGTGACTGCTGCACTTTTGCGCTAAAAGAAGGTAATATACGGGCCACTTGTTTTCATCAATGCTCACATGCCCAATGTAGGCTATTAGCCACGTCATAAACATATTTGCTTGTTTCAGTGTGGATGGTCATCGTTTTTGTTTTATAACTAGGCTCTCAATAACGTAGCAGAGGACGTAGCCTAAGAGTCGTTCGTGCGTCGGTATGACAAGTGGTTCCTGGTCCTTAGCACACATCACTGTCCTGTACTGCTGTGGGTCACTCCACAGCTAGGGGGCGAGCAACAGTCCCTGACAATCTGCTCTCTGGTGTCTGGACTCACCTGTTTGGGTCCTTTTGGATAACTGAGGAGAAGTGGACCTCAATGTCTGCTGTACTGGTCTGAGAGACCAGTCCACGCAGTTTAGGGATAAACCCCTACCGTGCCTCGCGTGCTGTGAGCGTTGTTTCTGTGGTGCTAGCCGCAAGGCATTGTTTCCAGAGCAACCTGTAGAGCTCTGTCAAAGACCTATTCAGGGGTCCCCACCCCCTTTGGGGGTGTGTGGAGAGCCTGATGAATTGCAGTGTATTCAGCAAACAATTGCCATGCCCCGGATACGCTTGTGTTGTGGCTCTGTGACTCTGTTCATGTGACCCAGGTCAGCGCCTCGTCGTCCCACGGCCCTGGGTATAATCAGCCCTGCCCACACATATGGCTGTCAGCCTTCTTGCCTTAATGGACATTACAGTCTCCCTCATTTGTGTTTCATGGCTCCCCCCTGCATATTTGTGGCTGGGGAAGCAGAGCCACGGTTAGGCTTTCAGGAGGTGTGGCAGCTGCGGAACTGGGAGTGTGTACATTATGTAGTTCTTTGGAAGGAGACGTGTTTAAGGTCAGGAATGCAGATAAAACCAGTTCACAGGTATGATGTCTTTACACCTGAGTTCAGGAGTTATGGCCTGGGTATCTGGGAGTGGGGTCTCTGTTCACAGAGCGATGGCTATAGGAAGATTGGCCGCCATGGCAACAGATGACAACCAGTAATCACTCTGTTGGCATGGTTACAGGTTACAATTCTGGAAAGAGGACAGAAGGGGAGACAGGGTAAAACAGCAATGGAGAGATTATTATGGGCCCCATGAACCATGTCTGGACCTTGTCTTTTATCTCCTGGCTCTGGGGTATTGGTTTTGTTTATAGCATGAATCCCACCTACTGCCTTAGTTCCTTTGCATTTCCCATCATGCCGTGGGGCTGTTTAAGTATGGCATCTGCGCTGTGCAGTTTTCATTTGGGGTTCCATGGGCCGGAAAGGCGCTGATGGTGTGACAGCATGGAGCTGCTTCACCTCACTGCACTGTGTGTAGTATAAGGTTTTCAGCACGTTGGGGTCTGACTTAACCCAGTGCTGCGTCCAGGTTCATCATGTCTTTCTGCTCTGTGTTCAACTCCTACAGCCTCCCATGTCCCTGCATGAAGTGTCTCTCAGCGCCCGCCAATGGTACCAAACTCCAGGGGCTGGCAGAATGGCCCCCATTTCCTCAGCTCATCTACCCCACCCTTATTTCATTTAAGTCACGGTGTTAAGATAGTTGTCAGCTTTTAGACATCATAGAATTAAAATGCTGCTCAATTATTAGGTTGGATACACGGTTGGGTTACGGGTCGAGAGCTAGTCCACAAACACCCCACAGGTCCCAGTAGGGGGCGCCTTGCCCAGGACCCCTCACACTCCCTCCAGTACTGACAGATTGGGGGGCGGAGCCTGTCCGTGACAGCATTTCCAGGCTTGTTTCCATGGTGACACAGACTTAATTCATTGGCCATTTGATGCCCTTTTCAGACAGACACCTCCTGGGGGCGGTGGAGAGTCTCCACGTGGCTTTTTGTGTTGTGAAGTCCAATAATAAGACAGCAATGATGTGAGCTGTTCAACCTATGGGAGGACGTGAGTGCTGTTGAGTTGTGGGTTTGGGGAGTTGTGGTTTTGAGGCTCCCCCACCCTCTTCTCATCATGGTTCTGCCCCCCCTCCCCCCCATTTACACATCAGGCCCCTTGGAGGGAAGCAGGCTGCTTTTCTGAATGATGCACACCCTGAGTAAAATGGATTAAAGCTGTAGGTGTTTGAGATAATGACATGTTATCATTTTATCATTTTTTGTGTTTTATTTGTTTTTGTTTCTGTTTTTGTTTGTGGTTCTGGCGACATTGTCTATCAGTCAACATCCCAAAAATTGCTGGTAAGTTCGTTTTCAATAAGAGCTCCTAGTCTGATGCACTGTTGTGATTCATTTCAATTAAAATTGACTTTTGGTTTGTTTATCAGTGCGCTGGCTCTGGCTCCTTTAAATGCACAGTATGGGCATTATGGTCTGTCTGTCACATCTCATCCACCAACCAATGCTCTTGTCTTCCGGGGGCGGGGTGGGATTGTGGACGGGGACATTACCAGTACCCCGCCCCCAAGTGCAGTTCCAGATTCCACACTGCCTGCCTTTTAATGTTAGTTGGTGCAAAGCCCCCCTCCCTTCCCGGCCGCTCTAACACCTCTGTGACCTCACCCGCCCACCCCATAGCTTGAGCCACTCTATGACTTGATTAATCAGTTTATTTATTTATTTTTTGTTACCTGCATGTCAGCTTGACTGTGCATTTTGTCGATCTTCCATACAGCATTAATGCTGTGTAATGTTGTAGGTCAGTTTATGCGGATGGCGAAATTCCCTTGTTTGTTTGCGGGCGAGTACACATGATCTGTGAAGTGTAGTGGGGGGGGGGGTGCTCTGTCAAGCTTTTCACAGCCAAATGGGCCCGGATCCCCTAACGGCCAATCTCGGTTAAGCGTTGAATGACTGCAGTGCACTTCCTGTTGGAGTTCACTGTGTGTTCATTGGCCCTCACCTCCTACAGGGACTCTCACCCTTTGGGATTGTCCCCCACCCCACATTAGTGTGATACACAAACACTAGCCCCACGCACATGCGCACTCAAGCTCATTGTCTGTCCTCAGAGAAGTCCTGTAACCTTCGTGTCTTGAAGCCTTGGTCACCAATACCCATGAGTCCCCCTCACCCTGCACGCTCGCCCACCCGTCTCTCATTGGCCGAGTTTGAGTCCGCCCCCCTCCGTGCCTTGTAGCTGCACCCTCGTAATGAGTCGACTGGGGAGGGCTAGTCCATCCTGCTGTAACATGGCTAATCTGCAAGCTGAATGGGTCCAGTCTGATTCTCTAGCTCTGGTCCACATGGAGGGCTGAGCTGCCAAACAGGTCATGCGGAAGCGCTCTACCTGCAGCAGTTATGTTTTGGTTCCATTTTGGTACGTAAAGGTTCCATCTCTGCTGTGTCTCACCAGGCAGGACTGGCTGGGCGACACAGGCCGGTGCTGGCTGACTCGCTTTGCTGCTGACCTTTCTGCTATGTGATGCAAAGCTTGTCTTCAGACACATGCCCCGCTAATTGCTGTCACGTCAGTAGGGGGCGTTCCCTGTGCTGAGGTCCGGTCTGATCCCTGTCTTCCTTTTTCTCCACCAGTCTACCCCACTGCACCTGGCAGCCGGGTACAACCGTGTGCGGATCGTCCAGCTACTGCTTCAGCATGGCGCTGATGTCCACGCCAAGGACAAAGGGTGGGTCGACATAGCCTGCGTGTGTGTGGGTGGGTGTGTGTGTGTGGGGGGTGCTTTGTGTGTACAGACAGCCTGGCTGGGTCCATAACTCCTCCCCGCCCCCCAGGCAGCTCTCCCTGTCTGGCCCCATCCACCATCGTGATTCCTCCATTTGGAGAGACTGTGCCCACATATTCCCGCTGTGCGGCCCGGCCGGCCTGTAGGGGGCAGATTTAATGGTGCTGGGTTCAGACTGCGAAGGGCAGATGAATGGCGGGGGCCTGGCTCAAACCCGCACGTATTTGCTGCTCTGTCCCGGGTGCTGAGGGCTTGTGGTAGCCTTCGCTGACCCCGTTTCCTGCTCTCCATCCCCAGCGGCCTGGTTCCCCTGCACAATGCCTGCTCCTACGGTCACTACGAGGTCACCGAACTTCTGCTCAAGGTGAGGGTGCCTCTGAGGGCCTGATGGGTGTGTGTCATCAGGGTCTCTGTCAGGGGGCTGCATGTACGACATAATGCCCCCCTTAGGGATACCGCAGTGTCTGATAATGCACATTAAATTTTTTAATAATGTTACTGAGATAGTGTTTCGCCAGAACTCTGTAAATGTCTCGGTGTAGATCATGGTGGCCAGTGTAACATGAAAACAGACACAGTGGCCATGTCTAGGGACTCTGATGGGCTTTGCACCTGCCAGTGACACAAAGACCTATTTCTGCTCTGCCTGGCTGGTGAAACATAGTAACAACCGTTACTTTCAGGTCATATCTGCTAGGTGGGTGTGAGTTTCATCAGTGGGTTGCACCAGCTAAGCAAAGTTCGACCGTAGCCTGCAGTGGATGTGAATGGCCCTTACAAACTACTAAAATTGGCTGCACCATGCAAATAGTTTCACTGTAACACAGGTTATAACATAAATGTCACAGTTCCTTATCTTTAGGTGTAAAGTCAATCGTAACTAACCTAACAGAACTTTTTTTGTTTTTAACATGTAATAGCATAAGTTATTGGAGAGAATTTTAACTTTACTTTAATTTTACTTTTACTGCTGGTTTAGGATAAAACAAGGTCACTGGCTTGTTGTGTTGGCTTTAGTAAGCCAATGTTAGTTGGTACCCTGGAGAAATACTTTGCCCTACTGCTGTTTGTTTCCTGTGAATCCTATTTGTATTTCTTGAGCTCGAACATCTCATGTAGCAGAACCACTGTCAAGCACCTACAATAAATGTCTAACTTCACTCCAAATTTGATAAACATACTAATGGTATAACGGCTTAGTTGATCCATGATCCTTATAAATTCCCCCCCAATATATGAACCGCTGATTAACTGCTAGTTAAGTTTAATCATGATAGCGTGAAACAGTTTTATTGCTGGTGTCACAATGAAGGTGAATTCCTCATGTATGTGTAGGACACGGGGGGATTTCAGATTGTCTGTGATAATGCAATAACAAAAAAATTAGCAGAGATTTAATAGCATTATCAATGGCATTTTTAGTGAAATCTGCTTCCCTCCTGCTCATAACAAATGTTGTTCATATGTCTAATTATAACTTTTGTTTTCCTTGAGATCTTGTTTTGTGATCTCGAGAAAAGTTTGGCTATACTGGGATCTCGGGAAAAATTGGTTGTGATTTTGTCATAAGACTGGAAATGATAATATTTCTTTGTGGACTTCCATACCATGCAGAGTTGCCATGATAAGATAGAGAAAAGCTGTTCATGTGAATGGGGCATGCCAAAAGTGCCTTGCTTTGAGTTCTCTAAGCAGTAAAAGTAAAAGTTTTTTCATTTTTTTTTTTTTTTTGACGATCCCTGACTCAAAAACAGGATAGAAGCTGAACTGTGAGTTTTGTGATCTGTTGCACCACTAAACATACCTAGCAAGTTACCTGGTGAACACACTTTTTAAATCGCACCACAGATGGTGGTACATTATGGGTTTCCATTACAGTTGCGATTGAAATACTTCTCACAAATACAGAAAACAAATCGGTAGCTATATATAACCCAAACTTGATAAACGTGGAACAGCGAGTTGGTTCCGGTAATATCAGACAATGATATTGATTGGTTGTCCACTGTAAAAACGTCATTCTGCGTACCGATATTTTTTATTTTGTAGCTACTAACTATGGTGGAATGTAGCAGTGGTGCAACCGACAAAGAACGCAGTTCTAGTTATGTGTGATTTAAAGTACACTTTACCTTGCGGTTTTATGAATTTACACTAAGCTGGTGGAACCCACTGCTGGAGATTCCAGCTATCATTGTGAATGTATGGTAACTTCCAGAAAGTGGGCTGGGTTATGTGAATGGCGGAAGGAACAGGGTTTCGATTCCCGTCAGCCTCAGCGCCTGCCCCTCGTCCTGATGGCTTCCTAGATGGAGTTCTGTCGTAATTGTGAAATACATTCACCGTGCCTCTGCAGTCTGTGGTGAACCAGCTGGCCGCTCTCAGTGGTATTTTTGCCCTGATGTTTTTCCACTCCAGTTTTTATCATTACTGAGGGCCCTGTCCCCTTTCCCACAGCATGGCGCCTGCGTCAATGCCATGGACCTGTGGCAGTTCACGCCGCTGCACGAGGCGGCTTCCAAGAACCGGGTGGAGGTGTGTTCACTGCTGCTGAGCCACGGTGCCGACCCCACCATCGCCAACTGTCACGGCAAGAGCGCCGTGGACATGGCGCCCACACCCGAGCTCAAAGAGCGCCTCACCTGTGAGTCCGCCAGCCCCACGGCAGTCCCTGCCCCTAACCCTAACCCTCACCTATGTGCTCTGACCCCCTCTGTTTCTCCCCCAGATGAGTTCAAAGGCCACTCCCTGCTCCAGGCAGCACGCGAGGCAGACATGGCAAAGGTGAAGAAGACTTTGGCCCTGGAGGTCATCAACTTCAAACACCCCCAGTCCCACGAGACCGCGCTGGTAAGGACCCTGCGATGACAGTTAAGGGGCCGCTGACCCTGATGTGTAGGAGGAGGGTGTGGTCTTCGCTGAGCCGGGCCAGCCCTGGCGGCCATTCTGTTCTGACCTTGGCCCCCTGTGTGGCAGCACTGTGTGGCGGCCTCCCCGCACCCCAAGCGCAAGCAGGTGACCGAGCTACTGCTTCGTAAAGGAGCCAATGTCAACGAGAAGAACAAGGAGTGAGTGCCTCCCCATGGTGACAAATCACGGCGCTCTGTGCTGTTTCAGTGGCTTGTCATTGGCTAATATTTCTCCCCCCCACCCCTCCAGCTTCATGACTCCACTGCACGTGGCTGCGGAGAGGGCGCACAACGATATCATGGAGGTCCTGCAGAAACATGGAGCCAAGGTACGCCTTTGCCGCATCGATCTTGTTATGAAAGAGGAGAGCGCTTCGCACTGAACAGTCTGCCTCAAAGTGTCTGAGGAAATTAGCCGTAAATGCTGATTTTGAGGGACGTGCAGTCTGGCTGGTTTCTCTATTTCGGCTGTTTCAGCTGCCTTTGGTCTCAGAGAGCTTTGTAATGTGCCTTTACTGGGGAATTCAGTTGGAGGTTGGGCCCCAGGAGGTCCAGTTAACGTTTCAAACCGGCACGACCAGCCCAGGAAGACACACAGGATCAGTGGGGGAGGGCCGTCTGCCATAGGTGGCACCCTGGGGGCTCTGACACCGCGCTCTCCCCCCCACCCTACAGATGAATGCGCTGGACACCCTGGGCCAGACGGCTCTGCACCGGGCGGCGCTGGCGGGCCACCTACAGACCTGCCGGCTGCTGCTGAACTACGGCGCCGATCCGGCCATCGTCTCGCTGCAGGGCTTCACTGCGGCTCAGATGGGCAACGAGGCCGTGCAGCAGATCCTCAACGGTATGCAGGCCGAATCTCTCTGGGGG
>JAODKF010000126.1:21629188-21648116 GCA_026779585.1 Mormyrus proboscirostris
GCCTTGTCTGCCTTCACACACTGACACTGCCTCCCAAATGTGACCCCCAGCAAGGCTACCGCTCCCCTCCCAAAGGTGACCAAGCCCCCATCCCCCCTCCCGCCAAATGGAGTCCTTTCCTCAAGCAAGGAAAGCAATCATGTTTCCATCTGCTTCCTGAATGATCCTGTAATACTTAATGTGATGATTTACCTTTGTTACTGAAACCATGCAGTGTAACAAAGTTGATATGAAGATTAATCTATCACACTTCAGCCTTGTAAACCAGTCTTAATAAAGTATGTGACACTTCACCTTGTGTTCTTTCTTTTGTGCATTTTGTTCCATCTTTTTCAAGGCACAAAGTGACTTGTAGGAATTCTTTGGTCAAGATGTCAGTTTTTAATTATGCTACCTTATGCACCCCTAAATATTTAGGATATAGCAGTTAAATCCTGTCCAGAAACTATGTAGACTGGCATGGTTGCCGCTTACCACGACTGATTTATTTGCTGTTATGTAACCCAATTGAAAGCCTTTTGCTGAACCATGCTATCCGATTCCAGATGCATACATGTCGTCAGCAGAGGGCACTCTTGCACCAAATAATTATTCTCATATTAGCAGAGGGTTTTTTTTTGTGAACCTACACTCTGTAAGGTGTGACATGGACAAGCATCATTCTGTATGCCTATTTTTATTAATGTATATTAATATAAATGTTCCTTGCCTAAAGGAATAGGCCTCCCTTACTGTATTCAAAAGTTTATTTTTATATACCACCTAGTCTATCATGGTTGTTCTAGCAGGGCAAGTACAACTTATCAGGAAGGCAGAATAGAAACACTGGGGGTGTGTAAGGTTGCCTGTCCATCACCCTGCGTACACTAGAACTTTACAGTCACCCTATACATAGGGAATCTAGTGGAACATGTCTGTACTGACAGGTTTGGGCAGAGAAACGCATAACAGAGACAATTGATTATGAAAACTGTTATATTTAAATGGAGTTCAAGAAATAAATAAAAGGAACATACCATATAACAAAGGAGGGAAAAAGTCTAGAAATCGTAGCTTTATGAATGATATTGCCATGGGAACTCTGACAATAACATTTCACTTCACACGGGTATAAAGTATTGCATTGCTCAATGATTGACAGTTATACACCTGTAATATATTAATTTCTCACTGGACTAAAATACTTCAACAAAAAGAGTTTTTAAAAATGGTAGCTACCACCTTCTCTTATAGTAATGTGCAAATTAATGTAAAAGTTTACTATGGTATTGCATCACTTTAAAAGTGCTCTATAACAAGGTGCCAACATTCTTCAAAAGGAAAAAGAAAATCCTATGTTTCCCTAAAAAAGCCCAAATCCTAAAGGCATCTTGTCTGGATTCATGACTGATTTCTTTTACAGAGTCGTGTCTCAAGAACTGAAGCAGAAGAACATGGGGGGGTGTCCAAGGCCGAGTGGATCCCTCATTCCAGAAAAGCCTGATTGGACAATCCATTGGGTGAAGGTTCTGTGGCACGGAACACCTTCTTCGCTGGTTTATCCTACATTTCCAGTGATTTCAGACTACCTATGGTTCCATTAGAAGGTCATGTGAGAGGGGCTCCAGGGTATACTTCAAGCAGGGGGGCCTTTTTTGGACCCTCCCACTTCTTGTCATCACTGAGAGATGAGGGGTGGGGCTCAAACAAAACACGTATCACAAACACATATCACAGGACACTGGCCAGGTTTCACTGCCTGATAGGGATCGAAAAACAAAGACAACATTCTTCAGTCATCATACAGTCACTGATGAAGGGTGACTCACACTGAGCTTTTAAGTCTCTAAAAAGTGAGCAGGTCATGAAATAAATATTCCCAGTCTGCCTGGGCTTTGGTGGCCACCATAGAGGAAAGAAAATTATTGCTCTGATTTGCAAACGTATAAAAACTGAGGAAATGTTGAGACTTGATGGAGAAATATTGCAGTCTAAAATGTTGAAAATGGCTGGCTGTCACTGCGAGAGATCAGTCTTTTCCATCGTTAGATCGGTGTAAACTTACATTGGATGCAGACGTGGGATTCCCCAAACATCTGCAGCGTCGTGTACCTTGTCTGAGACCAAGGCACTGACAAAAAGAGGGGAAATCATCTCGGCTCCTCCATTTTATGGGAGACTCCCCTTCTGCCTGGCAAAAATACTACTTATTGATGTCATTGTACTGCATGCTATTATTCTCTGCCTCCTGGCTCCGAAGAAACACCCGGGTCTTTATCATTCTTTATACCTTCACACCGTAACCACACTGTCTCAGTTCCCACCTTCACCTACCTGACTGCGATAGGGTCGGCAAAGGAGGTAAAGGCAGCCAGGCAATTGGCAACTGAGTCTTTGAATGGGGGTGCTGGGAACAGGTCGCCCAAAGCCACCACTGGAGGACAGTCTTTGGAAGACACGATGAAAAACACAGGATATGAATGGAACTCTGATGGATACTGTAGAACGTCACAGCAGCAGCAGACGTAGGCTGCTGACAGAAGATGAAAGCAGCTCTGAGCTAACGGAGGGTTTTCCCGTAAGCGATTCTCTTACTGAAACCTCACACACGTATATAGAGCTCTGTGAATTTCCAAAGACTAATGAAACCGAGGACCATTTTTCAGACACAAAATTATTGTTTTACAGTAGAGGCTACTTTTTAACCCATGTGTCCGTTTATGTCAGTAAGACAAGATCGTCACCCTGTTGATTTTTTTAACTATTCAGCATTCTAGAAGCTTCTGCCACCTTTCCAGTTCATCCTAGAAGCTTTGGCCACTATCCAAGGAATTACAGCCACTCCAAAAAAACTTCCAGAGTATTCTAGACACTTATACCAACAGTCTGGAGTGTTCTAGAATTTTCAGCTTTCAGTGTGGAGCATTCTAGAAGCTTCATCTGCGTGAAGGACATTGGCACATGTCTCTCAGTCCCTGAGTGGGGTGGGGGGGGCTGGGGGGGCCCTCAGCAGCTGGGTGAGGTGGTGATGGGGCTCTGAAGATAGGACAGGCCGTTGGGCTGCCCATGCGTCACCACAGAGACGGGGAAGCTGAAGACGAAGGGGGAGGTGGGTGTGGTGGAGGAAGAGGATGAAGTGGCGGTGGTGGGGGCCACCACCTTGGGTCCGTGTGAAGGGGGGGGGCTAGCAGCCTCCACAGAGCAGGACGTAGCCAGGACCTGGGACTCGAACTGCAGCAGCTGGCCCATGAAGCTGAAATTGGGCGAGATGACACTGCGCCGCTGCCGCACAAACTCAAAGGCCTCCTCGAGGCGGACCTTCTTCCTCTTCATCAGGTAGGCCAGGCAGATGGTGGCCGAGCGCGAGATTCCCGCCTGGCAGTGTACCAGCACACGGCCATTGGAGGCCTTCACTGAATCTGGGGAAGAGAGGGGGGAGAAGGTGAGAGTGGGATCCCAGCACACCGGGACACTTAAAGTGTAACGTTGACAGCGTGACACTGTTTGCTTAATGGCTTGGCACGCTGTGTGGTTTCAATCATTCACATAGCTGGAAGCCCATCCCTGAGGGGCAAAGGGCTGCCATACACCTAGCACCTACTCAAACTGGCCCAGCAAAGAAACATTATAAACCTATCCATGCATCCAGTTTCTATACCTGCTTCTCCTATGCAGGGTCGCATGGGTTTGAGGCCAATCATGAAAACTATGTGCGCAACATAATAACGCAATCTGTTAATTAAACAATGGGGTATTTCAGAGCGTCAGAGACAATGCTCAATCAGAGGTAAAACCATTGACAGATGCATATATTTTTTAGTGTGTGGCTCAGTGTATTGGGACACTATGCCTCTAGTTTGCTGAGTAATTTCACTTTTGAGGCCTTTAGAAAGGTTCTTAAACCCCAAATTCCCAAGGGACTCACTCAACCCGTGTTCTCAAAAAAAAGTATGGATATGTTTTATTTATTTATCAGATGCTTTTACTTTTTAAAGAAAGCAGAATCAGGCAGTCCCTGAAAAAATCTGGGCCTTGCTCAAGGGTGCAGCAGTGAAATCACTCTGCTGAGCCTGGTATTTAAACCAGCAACCTTTCAGTCACAGGCAGTGCCCTGACCCACAGCCTCACATTGTCTCCATATAAAAGCATCTGCTAAATCAATACGAATATAATCCGAATTTATAGTTAGTAAAAAACTGTCCCTTTAAAAAGAGAGCTGTATAATAGCTCAGAACACTTCAGCAAACAACGAATCAAGGATGTTTTTAGATGCTTAAAAAAACTTCGTTCTGTGTGGAAAAAGCCTCTGGCTTATTTTCTCTGCATAGACTGGAACTGACAGCGGGAGACGGGTCTGGGTAGCGGCTGTATGGCCTGCCCTCCGTCCACCTGCGCAAACGGCACAGCCTGCCGGAAGATAACGAGCCACTGATTAACGAGCCGGTGAGACCTGCCGCCACATTACAGTGAGGCCCCAAGGTGCACGTCGGACGCGGGGGGGCTACATTCATCACTTACGTTACATTAATTAGCTGCCAGCTGCCGCTTCCCTCCCAAGTGCTTTACGGTGTTTCTCAGTTTATGCGGCTCGATATTTTATCGAGGCAATTCGGGGCAGCTCCAGGCTCCGCGTCCGCCGTAGAGCCCCCCAATGGGATTTCCAGGATAGACTAAGTGTCTGCTACCGGTTATTAGCTAGCCTAACTGCCGGCACTCAGCTCGAGAGCGCCGCACACGCGCACACACGCGCGCGTGCACATCTGAGGGCTCTCCGACATGGAACCGAGAGGCGGATGAGTCAGACCCCAGTCCCTCGACGTCGCGCTCTGACGCATACGCGCTCGCAGCAACTTCACTGAGCTGCTCTGCCCGGTGCTCAGAGGCCTGTCAGCTATCTGCCAAGACTTTCCAGCCCTGGAAACATTGGAAAGGTCTGTACTGTGTAGGGCTCTTATATTTGGGAACACCGAGTGTGGTGAAGGCTAGCTGTCAGCTCTGGAAGTTCTAAATACTACAAAAGCCCTAAATTCACTGTCTCTCTCAACTTCTCCACTCATTATCCACCACAAAAATAATGCCTGGATTCCATGCACCGTATCAAGGGTAAGAGGCTCAGAGACCCAGTGAAAAGCTGGGCATTCACCTCAGGGCAGGTGTGTTGTCCTGAAATATTATTACCCTCATGAGCACTAAATACACCAGCCCAGCAGGGGGCAGCCCACCAGAGACAGAGCGCCACCCACCAATGTAGTCGATGGCCTCAATGAACCAGGAGCTGATGTCTGCCTTGTGGTTGTCTTCCACCGGAATGCACTTGTACATGTAGACACCCTCAAAGTGGTTGGGGCAGCTGGAGGACACATTGAGTAGCGCAGAAATGCCCATGCCATCCAGCATGTCCTTCTTGGAGGCATGATACGCGCTGCCCAGGAACAAGAAGGGAAGGATCTCCACTGGCCCGCCCTGAGAGAGGTAGAGACACCAGGGTAACTATGGAGACACAATAGAGGCCTGCAGGCTGGATCTGCAAATATATATATTTACTTGTGTGTTGTGAAAAAAGATCTTCTGTAAACATAAATGTATATAAACACCAATGGTGTGAATCGATGCGGCTGGCTCCACTATTGTATCATCAAATTAATGGGAAGCTATTCACGCAACTGATTTTTCCTCCCAGACCATGCCCCACATTACAAGACGTCGTCGTCGAAAAACGTACTACAATGCGACATTATACACGCGCACCGCAACGGAAATGCACTTTAGGAAGCTGGACAAATATAAATGGAGCCTAAAGTGAGAGTATCGATCTGAGCCCTGTTGTATTACTGGTTATCTTGAGCTCTTCCGGCCGGAAATCCATGACGTTAAGAAAGCTTCGATTTGTACAGAGAGGAAGGTTGGCGATGCAAGAATTCTGCTGCCCCCCACGGAAAGACAAAAACGGAGTCTTTGGTGTTACACAACACGACCATGCGGGAAAAGGGGGGTCTGCTTGCGGCCTGACAACGCTACGCATAAAGGGCTTACCTGGTCATGGTGGGGAGTCCCACAGGAGCTGCAGCTGGGCTCCCCGTCGGACTGAAATGAGGAGCTGGACAAAATTTTGGTTTTCAGGCAAAATTCGGGATACTCCGAGAAAAATCTGTCGTAGCCCCCTGTGGAAAAAAATCGTTGACACCGTTTAAAATATGAATTTTACTAATAAGTACACAATAAATATATTTTTTAAGAAGGTTGAATGGCGATTATATCTGTAGGCCATATTATTCCTGGTTGATATCAAGCTAAATTATATTTATATTTAAATTATATTTAAATTAATTATGTTTGTGAAGCCCGCAATGTTTTTTTTTCGTAACAATGACCATCCGATTATATGATAATTATATATTATTTATAACACGATGTGAGTAACATGTATATATTATGAAGATGCTTTTTGAAACAACAGCTATTCATTTATTAGCTTAACTTAACTAATAAAAAATACAATATTTTTTGCAAAACAATTTTAAAATACTGCATACATACACATACTAAGTCTCCTTCACACTTTCATTTTAGACAAAATATTTTTTTTATGAAATGCGAATTTCACCAGCTAAATCGTAACAACATATTTTAAAACTTATATGCAAATCAGTATTGAAATATTTTGTTTTGTACACGATTCCCAATTCAGTTGCAAAGGCAACTGAATTTATAACGTACCGCTAGCCTATATTAGGCTACCATACATTTCAGGGGATGCGTGTTATTCAAATTTGGTACGATTTTATTAAACACAAAACTTTGGCTTTGTGATAATAAGAAACCTTAAGGCAGTCCGAAAACGTCACGAACGTTGCACATTTCCTTAAGTATATGAAGTGCGCTTTGTGATATACAGTGTTTTCCTTAAATTCTATGACTATGACATAACGGCAGGAAATCTAGCAGGCCTGCTAAAAATATAGATTCTATAATAAATGTATGTATATATTATAGGCATTCAGTTTTTTCTGTTATTTTTACTATTACTTCTCCAGCTCAATTCAGACTTCTTCGTACAATCCATAAATTAATTCCGTAACGATCGCTTTATTTTACATTTATTGTTGTCATTCCATGAACATTTCCCGAATCACCTACTGTGAATTTTCATATTAAAAATCCCAGACACGTGCTTTAGCGAGACTATTAAATGATTGTTAAAATACTGAATGCATGCAAAACGCGTTGGGTTACTGGAATTGAGAAGCTAACGACGTCGCTTTTGGCCATCCGCATTACATCATTGTTGTGATGCGCAATCATGTTGGCCATGTTTGGGCAAGAACAAAATTAAAAGTACATTGCTATTTAGACGTTTTCTGAAACGCTAAGGCACTTGTACTTCAGGAGGTAACGCCTGCCCTCGGCGTATAGTTAGACGTAGCGGCTCTTGTGAGTGGACAGAGTAAGATTTCATGCACTCCTCTTTTGTTAGTGTAACGTGGTAAATCGTGAATCGTGGTCACTTTCTTCAGACTAACGGACCGATGGCTCGCCCCGATAATAAACACGGCTAACAATTCATCCACAGCGCAGAAATACCAGTGTCATTTAAGTGGGTCAAACAGACGGTCACTTTTTCTTACCTTTCAGTAGATATATCTCAGTCCCAAATGTAGCCCTGTACAAGGCGTTAAGAACCAAAGTAACCGTGCTGTCGTCCTTCACGTCGTCCGCATCAGTCGTCCTCTCGTCGTACAGAATAACAGCGGAGTAGAGTCCGGATTGAAGCCGCATTTTGACCTCCTCGTCACCCGACAGGATCTGGTCCAGGGATACGGAGCCTTTCGCTCGTCTCCGCACGATAGTGTTACAGCGGATGTTCACAGCGCCTCGGATGTGTCCGGCGCTGAAAGCCAAGAAGGACCTACAGTCCAACAGTAGGCATTTCCCACTGTCCTCTTTCAGCAGCCTTTTCAGCACGTTGCAGTCCATCTCACACAATCCGTTCATCGTAACCATTTCTTCCCAATCGTACACAATACTAATATTGTACAATACTGATCAGACTTTTCAAACTGTACGAATATACAGGATGAGAGACAGCCGACGATTATACATCCTACGCAGGTCCCTGTGTTGTTGTGCCGTGTTTATTCTCCTGAGAGGATTACTATCTCGGCCAGTAACTGCTCCTTCCTTTTTATGAATGGGCTTCGACCGCCACTGCCATAAAAGGAGAGTGGCGTCACTGAGGCGGTGACGTCACTTTCTAGTACCATTCATTAACCCTTCTCCCTTTTCATTCATAAAAAGTCGGCGATTCCTGAATGGTGACAGGAGCTAAAATCGCCGGCGCTACCAATTGTAAATAAGCGTGTGTCGGCTACGCCGCTTTGCCTTGAAAATGTAGACATGACGGCGTTGCGAGGCGGCGGCGAGTTCGTTTCCTGTGAAACAATGGTATCTTACGAATACGGTCAAGGATAAATAAATAAATTTCTTGTCTCACAATGTTGCCTCCTTTTTTAAATAGGAGCAAGGTGTTTTTTTAACACTCGTATTCAGTTACACAAGTCAAATATCATTTAAAGCGCAGGTGTTGTCCGCTCAGAGGCTTACGTACGAGGAGCACGATTTATGCGAAGAAAGCCCCGGAATCGCGAAGAGCGCTGTGTAAGGGAGAGGCGGAGGACGGGGTAGCCCGAGCCGCAAAGTCGGACACGGAAGGTTCCGGAACTCCTTCCCGAGCAGTCTTTCACCTCGGAGAACGGGACCCTCACCATCCCCGCCTTTGCTCCTCTTTTCCTTATTTATCATTCTATACACAGTAGTTGAAGTGGGCAGGTACACACCAGTTCTCACTGGTACATAGTACCAGTACCTCTGTGTCTTTCTCTTCAGAGTACCTGAAACGTGTCTTGCGTATTGGCACCTCTTATATATCCTCTCTTATATATCACATATATCAAGGCTGTAGCCACGGAGTCAACATTGGGGGTGGATTAAGGCCGTAATTATAATATATTTGGGAGTACATTGCAAGCACATCTAAATATTGTGGGGGATGTGCCCCTCCCAAAATATATTATAATTATGGCCTTGCATGATATACATGTAGTGAGTAACAAGGTGAGTACTAGCACCTCCTTTTTCAAGCACTGTCTGTTGTTCTACATATTTGCAAGCTGCACTAAATGATTTCTTACTCCCCCAAGTAGTGGGTGACCAGCTTTAAAATGATATCTATCTATCTGTTCGGTCTTCCTGTCCTTTCCTGTCTGTCTTAATCTGTTTTATCTAATATAATCTGTGAATCTTTTCTTTAAATATATGCAACCACTCAGTATTATTTGTTCAGTCACAAGAGACTGGCGAGAAGCGCAGGTTCCCTGTGCAGTGTCCAGCAGTAGAGGTGGGTCCCAACCCAGGTAACCGCTCGGTTTCTCAACACAAACAGAACATTTGTAAAATATTATGGGCATCACAGGGCCACAAAGGCCACCTTCTTGCTGTGAACTGGACAGCACCGCTTAAGGTCATGGACAGCTCAGATTCCAGAAGGAGCTCTGCTGTTGTACCCTTGAGCTCGCACTGGACCCAAAGCTGCTCTAGAAAAGCATCCAGCTGTTTGAACGTGCAAAACTCACTTCAGATTAAAGTGTCAGTTAAACAGCCAAACGCAGTCCGCCCTTGTTTCCTGCCCACCGGTTTAAAATGGGTCTGCCCTGCAGTGAATGTCACACCCCCGGTTCTCAAATGAGACCTCAGGTCACGGTCTCAGTTCACGTAGCCACTGTTGTAAATGTTTAGTGAAATGAATGCCCGCGACCTCTGTTGGGAGCGCTGTGTTTGTGGGTGAAGTTTTTCCATTGCTCTGACATGCTGTCTGCAAGCGGCTCCTCAGCTCCCTGGAGCGAGCAGCTTATTTGGTGTTTTTGTTGATGTTTTCACACCACCGGTGTCCTGGATTCTGGCCTCGTGTCAAAGACCATTAATTCCATGTGCTTAGTTTCTGCTAGTTGGTGTGGCAGCGAGCAATTAATGAAGAGAGCGACTCTGGCGATCCCCCTGCCGTTCAGCAGCCATCTGCAGCCCCGCCGAGGTTTCCGCCCTCCCTGTTGTGGTCCACTTTGCCTGGCGATGACCACTGTGGGATCCAGGTTCTGTCAGAGGGCTGTTCTGGTCCCAGATGTGGCCCTGGTTCTAAAGCGAGACCCGATGGGGCGGTTGGCTGCACGCTGCATGGGGTGAGAGGTCACCACACTGCGATGTGTCCTTTCCGGCAGCGGGGGTGGCTCTAAATAGGTCAAAGCAAAGCCTGAGGAACTTTAATACACAATTCATTCAGCAGCATGAACCTCAGCGGGAGGGGGAGGGGCTGCCACGGCCCTCTCGTCTAATTGGATCTTCACAAGATTCTCGTGGCTGAACATGAACCCTCCTGATATTTGCATAACTCGGATTATGCTGCCGGGCGGAAGCATGAGGGTGTAAAGTCACATAGGGTGGGTGTATGTAAAGTGAAGGGTGCAGCCCAAGGTGGGCGTGGCCAGATGTGAACGTGGTGGATGGTTTCTAAGAAAAGGGAATGGATTGAGCGTCACCTGCTGTCACTTGTGGGAGGTCAGAATAGCCACAAGCCAGTGCCACTGTATAACGGTGTATCGTGTGATTTATAACATAAAGGGGTGACAGATGACAGATGTATAAACATCACCAGTATTATGCGTGCAGATCCACTGTGCAATTCCTCTGTACATGCAAAAGTTAGGATGTGCGTGTGCTTGCGTGTGTGTTTATGTCTCTGGGTGTGTGTATTTTTGTAATTATTACATTGTGGGGACCAGACAAAAACCTGTAACCTTTTACCATGTACCGACATTTTTTCAGATCATTGTTGGGACTACAGCTATGCCCATAGAAATGAGTGGAGAGTCCCCACAAAGACAAGAATACATGGACTATGTGTGTGTATGTTTGTGTGTGTGTGTGTGTGTGTGTGTGTGCAAATCATCTTCAGCTGGGGAATAATGAGTCTTTCACTCACAGTGATTGTGGTGATGAAATCTCAGTATCTAGTCTGTGGACAATTTAGAGAGACATTCTGCACTCCCCCCCTACAGTGCTTTATAATAAACTGCCAGTGGTTCACATCCTGGGCAGAGTATGAGTCACTTGCCTGTGTGTATCCCCCACAGTCGCGTTCAGAGTGGTGTCCACCCCTTTCTTCTCTATCTACGTATCAATGTCCGCCCCCCAACCCCCCAATAGCAGAGTCTGCACTGTACCGTTGCTCCGCCTCCTGTTCTAATTCTTTGGCTCTATAAACCCATAATCCAACAGGACATGCGGTGCATACTGTTGTTCTGTGTTCAGATATATGTGCGTATATCTGCATCAGGATGTCTGACCTTCTGCCTGAGTCTGGAAGTGTGTGTCGGGGGGGGGGGGGGGGGGGGCGCACCCCCCACGCCCCCCCCCCCCCCCTTCCTTCAGACACCCGGTTACACACTCCTGGAGGAAGAGGCTGCTTATTCAGACACATATTTCTGTTCTGTGAAGCGAGTGGACAAGTGAGCGGTTCACCTGGCTGATGCCGGGGGCCATTTTGGCTTGTAACCCGATGGCTGTGCAGGTTCCTCGCGGCTCAGCAGAAACCCTTCTGACATTTGCATAACTCAGATTATACTGCCAGGGCAGAAGCATACGGGTGTCAGACGGTCATCACCAGCTGCTCATCCCATAATTTCTTGCAGCGATGCCAGAAAATTTGAGATAATAAAGTGGCATGTCATAATCAGGCTAGCAGGGGTATTTAAGTGTGAATTTCCCCTCCTACTATGAAAAACGTCGCCCTAGTTGGTCCAGACCGGAACGTCAGGTGAATGAAGCGAGAGTCCAAAGCGCTGAGTGACAGGGTGTCATGCTGGGTTTCTGTAGCTGCTTCCCGTATCTGCCCTGACCCCCTCCCCTCCCCACCCGTCACCATGCCCATCACCCCCGCCACCTGACGGATGGTTCTGGCAGCATGAAAAGTAACTTCCTCTGTGCCTGTGTGTGGGGGTGGAATCGGTGGGGAGGGGGGCACAGGTAGGTTGACCCTTTCAAAATCCCACCTGACAGCAGCCAGCTCTTTTGTGAGGGGATTTATTTGTGTTTGTAAGTCAGGTGCAATCAAAAATCAGGCCGATGCAGAGAAAGAGTTGCTGTGAGTAATGTGTTCTGTGTTAGTCATCCGTTTCCTGTTCTGTTTTTTCTAATTTGTCTGCATGTCTCCTTGGGGGTGTGGGGAGTGCAGTATTTTTTTCTGCAAAGTACTCTTCTGCATGCAATGCTCCATGCTCACTCTCATAACCATGACACTGTTTGCATGTTGTGCTACTAACACAGGCTTCTCTGTCAGCATTAGCGCCCCATGTCGTTGGCTATGCTTCTGGCTCCCAGCGTTCACACTAGCAAGCTGCTGCAAACCACTTAGCACGCGGTGGGGGCAGCACGCACATTTCCAGCTCTGAGGAGGGAGGATGTGCAACTTCATTTTGGTCTGAGCGGTGATATTTGTGCAGTACTAATGTAGTCATCTTGGGACCTAGTGAAGGATAATATCAGCCTGCTGACGGTTTCGGGGAGCAATAACAAGAAAGCAGGCTATTAAACTAGGGAAGAGGTTTTCCCAGAATGCGATGCCTTCTTAAGAAGGTCTTAATGTGCTGAGTAGCCCTACTGCTCACCTATTGGTCGTTCTGTATTTCAGGATGGAGGATCAGGATTATAGATACACAGATCCCTCACCTGTAGCCTTCATAAAATATAAGAACTCCCAGACCAGACGTGTGTTTGCGTGTGTGTGTGTGTGTGTGTGTGTATGTGTGTGTTTTTTGCACTCCCGCTCAGAAGCTGGTGAGGCACTAACAGCTTAGGGGCAATTAATAGATAGTAGGCAGGTATGGAGATGAGCTCTAAGTGTCTCATTTTAGTGCCTCATTTAAGTCTCTCATCAAGTGTCCCCGGTCAGAAGGTACTTTTTGTATGGCATGCCCCTCCTCCCTAGTTACAGATATCTGCTTTCTCACCATGGTCTCAGTTTCATTCACAAATTGCCCGCTTTGAATAACCAAACTGCCACCAGGAAACCGAGTCACATGATTGACTACACAGGGAGGCGTGTCCCATGTGGGCCAGGGAGGGACTTTCCTGTCTGGAAAGCGGGCAGCAGGTGGGGGGTGGGGGATTACGCGCCCGGCGCCACGTAACTGGGTTCCAGTGTCGGGGATTAAGGGGCAGATTGTGGGCTTGTGGGAGGCGGGCGACGGTGCTGCATTGCACAGCATGTGACTGTGGATTCCAGACACCAGAATGCAGATTAAGCCTCCCCCTTCCCTCGACCCCCACTGGCACCTTGTGGTACATATGGCTGCATTTTAACAGTCTCGTCTGTACGGCCTCCATGCTGATCTACAGTGTGAGTCTCGGATTTAACGCACAGGGCCGCGTTGGTCTCTATGGCTGCCTGGTCACACGTTTAATGGCATCCCATCAACCCTGTGGGAAAGCGGTCACAGGCCCAGGAGGAACCCTGGATTTGTTTCTATTAGTGTGTTGGTGTATCTTACTGAAGCCTCCAGGGCAGCGACTGTGTGTAGCCTCATGCTAGGGTGGTATTGGCAGCATGCTGGTCATTCAGCCCTTACAATGTGGCTTCTCTCTGGCTTTCTCTTTGATACCTTGCAGACCTGCCTCAGACCTACACGTCACACCTGGTAGCTGCATACATAAACCAGTCTGTCTGAGAGTCATCAAACAAAAACAAGGCTGTAATAACATCTGAGGTAAAGAAATGATTCAGGGTTTCAGCCCCCATTTCTATATATGTCCCATCCATGACCCTTTAACTCCAAAATCTATGTGAGAATTTCATCACTGTCAGACTATTGTACTTTTTCCCTTAATTAACAATGTCATTAATCAAAGCCGCCTTTCCCTTGTCTCACCCCTTTACCGCCTTTGGGGCAGCCCATGACACAAAGTGTATCTCTTCTCTATTACTGCAAACACAAGCATTTGATTCCTCCACGTTGGAGACCCAAGCCTGACGGAATCGGTCCCAGCTTCCATCATTTATTCATCACATCTTCGTCAGCCCTGTCATCTGCCCGCCACGGTCACTGCATGGTTGATAGTGACGTTTATTGACTGTGATAGAGCAGAATCCCAAGTACAGGATGCATGTGGCTGGCCACTCATACAGACGCGTGGATGCCATGCCTACGCACATGGGCACACAGGCACAGCCTTTCTCTCCATCATCATCCTCGCTGTCAACAATCTTCGGTCTGTCGCCCTGACGTTTCCATGGGTAATCTGATGGTTTTTTTTGTGCCCGTCTCGAAATGCTGCCTGGTTCACGTCTGTTTTTGGGGAGCTGAGCACACTACATGCAGGCTGTGAAGGCCCAGGGGCGATCTCCAGGAACCAGGATGAGCCCACTCCCCCCAAATTCTGAGCAAGGTTCTCAAGCACATTTTTCAAACGGTTTTCAATTTCTCCAGTCTCGCCTTCAGTATGGGAACAGGCTTGACTATCTGCCAAAGGGTGACTGTTAGAAGGTTCCATCAAGACGGTTCTCAAAAAGTCAGAAGGTTCTCCAAGCGTGACGTGTTGCTATGGTGCTTTTATCAACAAAATGCACGTAATGTGTTGTTATCAATTGACTAGTGGCTAACAATGAACCTGGCCTGAACTGGGGGCTGTTTTAGAAAGCAGAATTTCTTGTTTAACCAGATAACTTGTTGGCTTGAAAGTTGTCTAGGCTAAATGTAAGTAAATGAGGATAAAGGCCATTTAAACTGAAATCTGACAAGTTATCTGGCTAAGCAAGAAATCAGGTCCCAGGTACTGCTAAATGGCTTTCCAACTTGCTGTACTGGAAAGCTGTTAACTTGTGTCATTCCCATTTCCAAGTTTTGACCTCCGAGGTAAATGGAACACAGCATTACAGTGGCCTCTCTATCGACTCTGCTGTGACATTGATCAGAGGGGAGGTCTTCAAAGCATACTGTTCAAAGTCACCCAACTAGCCCATGTGGAAAAAGGACTGGAGGAAGTGCTCCCCACAGAATTTAGGTCCTCGGCTGGGCCTCCAGGATGGATCCAGCTGTGTGAGCACACATTGGCTTGGGACGTAGCAGCTGAATGCGTATTCCAGGGTGAGCTCAGCAGAGTTATCATAACGTTGTTATTCCACTGCTTGTTAGCCCGACTCAACCCACTAAGCTAATTAGAGCCTATTGTCTGCTGAGCCAGCCCTACCATGTCTGGCTTGGGGGTGGATTGGGGTGTCTGAATTTTCACTGTTGCTGTGACCCCCCACCACCATAGGCACAGGGCTTCTCAGTGGATCACCTCAGCTATGAGTCCCTTCACTAGGGTTCGGTTGGCAAGCCACACACACCTCAACTGACACCCTGCTCACACGTCACATGGCTGACACACTGAGCGAGGGAAGCTGATTGTTATTCAGTGTGATTGGCGTAGACGGGCTGGCTCTCCTCAGGAAGGTAGCAGCGTCTGCAGATATGGAAGCGATCATTGTGTGTTTGCGTCACGAACTGCCTTACCTCTTCCTGGCCTGTGTTTTCTTCATCATGAACATTTTGGATTCAGGATTCAGGAGCAGAAGTGGCCTTGATTAGTACATGGATATGCTCACAGAATCTCTTGAAGGTGACACTGTTAGGTTCTAAAATGTCCCCCATGCCTGGACCGTACTCCCTTCCTCAGCTTTAGTGGGTTTGGCTAGAAAGAAGCAGAGCCTTCCTCTGCTTTTTGCTGACACATTTCCTGCATCTGGTGTCCATTTACCTCCCAGGCCTCACGATAGCAGGAAGCCACTTGTCCCACTGTGAAACACGCTAATGCTTTGGCGCCTTGGCGACACCCCCTATATACAGTGCCACATTACTGCATCAATGCTTGGGTCAACCTGGGACTATGCTATACTTGCAACCACTGCTGTTCTTTAGCAGTACGGAGTGAGGCTGGAATGACTCATTTCTACAGTCTGGGGCTGACACATCTGAAATGGAAGCTGAGGGCTGCTTGCTGTATGTCACACTGAGGAACCCAAACAGCGAAGCCTGTGGAACCACAGACAGGAGGAGAGAAAACAGTGAAATGCCCAAAACAGGGAACCTCAGACTGAGGGCCACAAAGGGGCCTGGGTGTGCATGGCGAGGCCAGTCAAAGAAACGGGCCAAGTGATACACTGAGAGCCACTTGCAAACGCCACAAGAGCATTTTTGCAGTGTTATCCAGTTTATACAGCTTATCACCCTGTATCCCCAGACAGTAGATCAGGAGACAGGTAGAATGTTCCTCTGAGGTGATTTGTCATATTTGATGAGTTAATTAAAGGTAAATGTCACAAACGGCTTCCAGAGAGTTAGGACGAACGGGGTGAGATGTCAGGGGCTGAACAGTACTAGTGGTCAGTAGTGGTCTCTCATTCTGCTGATAACTTTGCATCTTGCAGTGCTTTTCCACTGGCTTACAGGAGCCGAG
The DNA here is from genome assembly GCA_026779585.1 of Mormyrus proboscirostris. Classification (NCBI taxonomy): domain Eukaryota; kingdom Metazoa; phylum Chordata; class Actinopteri; order Osteoglossiformes; family Mormyridae; genus Mormyrus; species Mormyrus proboscirostris. Next base: position 21,645,710 of record JAODKF010000126.1, read on the forward strand.
CTGTACTGCGAAGACAGATTAGTTACAGTTCAGTTCCAGCTCGCTTCGGTTTTCCACTGCAGAAGGGTCAGCTCAGTAAAGGCGTGGCTGGGTTTGGAGAGTGATAGTGATGAAAAACCAAAGTGAAGATTTAGCTTGCATGAATTTGCATTACGAATCCATTCCATTCAGCTGTTCTATAGTATTTAGTGTTTATAATTGGATGTTGAAATTTTCATGTTCAGAATTAGGACAGGAATGTGTTAATACACTGCAATGTGTAATGCTACTAAAAATGAATGATATATAGAATATGGTCTTTTTTCCTTCAGATAATAAAAGCACATGGAAGCAGATCACAGGTATCTCCCTGGATTTTGACTATTCAGATGTGGTGAAGTAACCAGCTTGGTCTGGTCACACTTATAGCCCTGATCATAAGCAGGGCTATGTCAGCACAGATACAGCGTGGGTACCGTTCGGAAAATCTACAATGCAAAATGTCAGATTGCGGTATGGTTTGGTTCTTGGTGGCAGTGGAATAGTGTCACAAGTTGCCACACTTCCTGTTTACACTCGCTGACTCACTAGGTCACCCACGGGCACATGCTGGACTTGCAGCAATTGTGTCACCTTGACCTGGCCAAAGTGTCACCTAAGTGCCAGTCATCGGAAGTCAGATGTGCTATCCCTCCCCCACTTCTTGTTTTTCCCTCCTGCTGGGAATTTCCACGGTGTCTTACTGACAGGGAGGATCGCGCCATGGGGAAATCAGGCCTTTGCTTTGTGAAAAACAGAAAAATGAATGTGCTGAGTGAATTTAGAACATAGATGGTAGGACAAGGGGTAATATTGGTTACAGGAAAGTGTTTGGGGCTGTGTTTTTGGGGAGATCCCTAGGATGTGGTTAAGCAGAGCCGTGTGTGGGGGTGTGACTGTGTGTGTGTGTGTGTATGTAGACTTACAGAGGTTAGCACCCCCCAGCTTCCTCAGGAAGACACTTATCACCTTCAAGGCTGTTGGGTGAACTTGACAAATGTGTCGCTAAAGTTATCAACATTTGAGGATATGTGGTCACCCGTAACACTTGGACTTCCGCCCTGATGGGACTGCGAGGCCATTCGCAGACCCCTGGCAGAACCTTGTACACCAGACCGGCGCCGCCGGAGAGCCAATGGAACGTCAGACAGTCCGATCGATGGCCTGACCTCCACCATGTTTACGACTGGGAGGCAGTAAGTCAATCGGCCATGTGCTGGGTCAGAAGGCCGAGCCACTGTCAGATCTGCATAACGACGGGCAGGCACATCATCAGAAAGTATTAAAGAAATATGCCTGCCCAGTATCAGCCAAAGGCCATTCTGTGTTTTTTGTGGTGAGTGTCACACAGCCATGAGTTGGGGAGTTTGTGTGTGTTGGGGGGGAGGGGGCGTTCAGCTGGTGAGCCGCATCTACTAGGCAAATGGGCCGTCCGAGTCCAGGGGAAGTTGTTTGAATATTACAAGGTCCGAACAACGGAAGCTGCCGGCCCCTCTGGCAAAGGTAGGACCGGGTTGCCGTGGCGACACCTCAGCAGAGATTCGATTTACTCACCTCAGAGATGCTTCCCTTAGTTGGTAGAGAGCAGAGCAGTGAAAGTCTGTCTGTGTACTCTCAGAGATAATCAGGGTTATCTGTGTGATGTTCTTCAAAGAAGATGGGCTGTAATTAAAAGATAGCTGGTTCGACTCACTGACCAGTAAGGCACCACTGACGTACCCTGAGCAAGGTACCGCCCCCAAGCACTGCTCCCTGGGCGCTGAATTAGCTGCCCCCTGCTATGTCATGATGTCACATATGGGTTAAATGTAGAGGACACATTTTGTTGTAGTATGCTGTGGTGTGTCAACACTGATCTCTAAATTTTGAAAATTTTAATGTTGCAGTTTCTGTCAAAAAAATGACAGCAGATGAAACTGGGATCTCACACAAATATAGTGTTTTCTGACCTCCACTTGTCCTTGAAATATACGGTCAGACTAACACAGTAAGAAATCGTACTTGCTGTCTTACATCTTACTCCTTAAGAATCAGACGATATATGATGTAACTGGACCCCGTGCCCAGTAACTGTAGTCATATAATCAATCACTTTTACGAGTTTTCATTTAAACCCCATACAAGTTTCTGCCTTTCTCAGCCACCAAACTCATTTCCGTTCTGAGGAGCTCTTGGCCCCCATTGATTCTCGGGGAAGGGCTTTGGTTCATCGCAGCCTATAAAGGACGTCTTGGTGCCAGTGGTGCATTAAAGGTCCAGATGAGTTCTGTCTAATGGGGAGAAATGGCCCCTGGAATCAGTTAACATTATTATACAGCCAGTTCATTTTGGTTAGCAAATCCAGCTCTTATTATGTGTAACGGTGAGTCTCTGGCATGGTTCAGGGCTG
>JAODKF010000126.1:21650686-21670140 GCA_026779585.1 Mormyrus proboscirostris
CAGTACGGGGGGGGGGGGGCAGCTTGATCAGGGCGGATTGAGGTCATTGACAGGTTTTTTTCTGTGACCTTAGTTATGATGTCACTGGTGCTGAGATCACTGTTTCTGAGAGGTAGGTCGGGCTGGACAGAGGACTGACAGTGTCTGTCTCACATCTCCTGCTCGGATTAGCGCAGCCAGCCCCACTAATCATCCAATAAAACGATGTCCCCTCTACCCCCAGCTACATCAGCAAAGCATCGCTACTGAGTGCAAATACCTTGTCACGAGTCAGCTTCTCCTTCCCTGCCTTGTGATGCCCCATACATACGTGGTATCACATGATAAATTTGAATATGCTAAGAGGTCAGTGGGGCGCCGTGATGACGAGAGGGGAGGGGCAGCAATGAACAGAGGGCTGATAGTGTTCAGCATCTGAGTGAGTCATGCAGGCCGCTGGGCATTGCATGTATCAGGATGGGAACTGCCAGGGCGAGGAGTTAACCAGCTGCAATAACCCCCCTCCCCCAAGCCCCCACCCCTGCATGCTACAAGGTCATGCGGCAACCATCTGATGTGTGACACGGCTGTACTGGTGCAGGAATCCACTTTAGTCACAGATAATGAGAAAGTCTGCAGACCTGGAGGATCAGTGGGCAGTGATGTCAGGGATTCAGAGATGTCATTCCCGAAAGGGCTGGGGCCCTGTTACTGGAGGCAGGACACTTCTTATTCAAGGCATGGTCCATCTTATCACAGGTCTTACTGAATGGCGGCACCTGCAGGAAGTGGCATCCCAGCATGCCCTGCTGCCTAGCACACTACTGGGCCAAGTGGCACGCCGAGGCTAAGCAGCGCTGAAGGCGGAGACTCAGACCGGAGTGACGACACCGACTCTCAGTCAGACACATAGCAGCCAGGACAAGGTGACTCACACCTTTTATTTACAAACGGACCTCGATTTCTGAGGCTCTGGCTTGTCCAGCTTGTGTGTGGGGAACATCAGAAAGAAATGCAGAATGTTTCAATGAGTTCTGGGTAAGGGGATGGGGCTCCCCCCCACTCCATGTTATAGCCAATCACAACACAGCCAGAGCTTGTGGTGTTTGACAGGTTATTGCAGGGAGACTTTCATCGCTGTACAGAGTGGATGATGATGATGATGATGACGCTGAGGATGGCTGAGAAACATGACAAAGCCGTGCGTCCATGGTGGAGCTGGCAGCCGCAGAATGACTGCATGTAATTTATGCTCCATCCAGCGGACGCATTACCATGAAGATGCATCCATAGCAATGGTTGCCAGGGTGACTCCAAACAAGGGGCAGAATATGCGGCGTGCATGAAAACGTGCATCATGTTCACCTGTATCACAAAGTACTGCAATCGTCCTCGGAAGGAGATGAGCGCGGCACAGATGCTTATCTAATAACGGTAAAGCCTTACGTGGCTTAGGACCGGCTTGCGCTTAATGTGCTGGTCATTCCCAGCCCCCGTATGGCAGCACGGCCAGCGAGACAACTCAGCTCGAATTACAGGAAAGAGGTCCGAGTAAACAAACCCCAGCACTTAGCAAAGGGAGAAGAGAGGCGGGTTCGAATGACAGGAAATAGAGCCGTGCAGGCATGATGGAGGAGCCCCGGGGACTGTGGAGCTTAATCAGGAAGGAAGCGGGAGATTAAGTCAAGGCGATTAACGTGAGGCGGCTTGGGGGTGAACACCGGTAAAATGCAAATCAGCGGAAGTGACTAAATACTAAAACAATGATGCTAACCCAGCAAAAGTGAGCACCCACACTTTTACCCAAAAATCATTGGGTATGCTCATTGGTTTCTGGGATATCCAATGCGGAAGCCCAGGCACACGGTGCTGGACGCTGTCCTTTGGATAGAGGTTTTGATAAACCCGATGCGATCAGGTTGAAAGCTCCTAAGCCAGGAATCAGCTCCGAAAAGTGGGAACCGCCTCACCGGAGCCACACTGTGGCGGTTGCTAGGAGACAGCGGTTGCTACGTTGTTTGGGGAGCCCTTGGTGCAGCACAGAGGGTATTCCTCAGTATCGCCCCACCTTGCTGGGGTAGAGTGAACATAGATGCTGAACATGCCAGGGACTGGCTCTGGTTCTGGTTCTTAAATAAGCATCATCAGCATAACAAGAGAACACAAATTACCTTTATTTACAGAACATTTGCCTCAGCACACCAGTCCCTTTCTGGCCAAAATGAGGCACAGTGCCTTTGTAGATGGTAGGTGGGGCCACAGTATTCAGAACAGAGGTTCTGTTCACATTGCTATAGAGAAACGGCTAGACCAACATGATCAAACATGGTCCAGTGTTTACCATTGGTAGATAATGGCTAAGGGACCGATTGGTCAAAAGGAACAACCTGAAGTCCCAGAAAGGGCATTTTCAATTAGTCTTTGAGAACGGTTCATTTTAGAAAACCTTAAAAGAAAATTATATCATATGAACACCGCCCCCTGGAGTACGAGCAAGATATCACATTTATGCACAAAAGAGTTACTACTTTCTCCTTAAAAGCTAAAACTTTTATATTGGGATGAATTTACACAAGTGTTTCTGGCGAATTCCTTCAAACTGGACCAATAACACAGTCCTACTGTGTTCAGTACTACTTACACTGCCCTCTCTCTTCCATCTGTAGCTATTAGTGTGACTTTGACAGAGCAAGATGAGTGATAAATGGTAGGTAACAGGGGTGTAGGGAACAAAGGGTTAACTAGGAGGTCATGTGACCAGTCAGGCATGGAGGTCACCCTAGTAAGGTTATCTGGAAGGATGAACTGCATATAAATACAGAAAAGCATGAAAAAGCACAGCATCGTGGCCTGCCTTCTCACAGACTGCCAGCTGTAGCGGCATGTGATTTGCGTGGATCAGAGCCCCACTACATTTGCTGGATGGCCGTTACTATGGCACCCAGCCGACGACGCTCTCTGTCACTGTGGGTCCTCCTGGCCATCCTCATACCCACAGTCCCCCTCGTCGGCATTTTTGCTGATTGCTGGAGCCACAGGGAAGGAAGTCACACAAGGTAGGCGAATTGACGCAATGGTGACCTCCGCCTGTGCTTCCTACACTGCCTGAGAGGAGGCCACGCCCATCAGTCACGGGGCGGAGGAAGAAGGAGAGGCCACTCCATCAGCATTCATACGACATTACCGCATGAGTCAGTCATCCACCTAAATGCTCTGTCAATATAACACAGTTAGCGTTGTGTCCACAACTCGTAGCGAGATGCAGGCCGGCAGGGTATCTGTGAGAGAGCATCACAGACCCCCCAGGCATGAAGAAGAGCATCCCTGCCATTAGCAAGCTAACATTTTCTACATCCTTATGATCTGCTTGGTTGCATTTACTCCACTGCATGTAAAAGACAAGACCAGGGGCACAGCTAGAAATTTTGTCCCCCTTGACAAAATTTCACCTTGGGCCACTCGTTAGGTTAACCACATTGTAATATATGCAAAGGTCTAATGGTCCCCAAGTCTATAAATTGTCATTTTCTATATACTGGGGTCCCTGTAAAATTCTGGGCCCCCTGAATTTGCCAGGGAATCCACACCCTGGGGTAGGACAGCTGTCCTGCATGGACCTGGAAGATCCGAAAAAAAAAGAAGCTAACAGTGGGGTGTCATGACCCCCTCATCCCAGAACCTCTGATAATATGGTGACTGACCCACACCGTGACCCACAGATTGAAGGCGGGCCCAGTCCAATACTCGACCATGAGGCCATCAGGTGCTGTGGTATAGACACAGTATCTCAGGATGTCCTATGTGCCCAGTGCATGTGAGCTCACATTAGCACCTCCATCGCCGGGGCTCCAGGCTGCCCACACGACTGTTGACAGAATGCAGGAAGCCAGATGCAGTGAAAAGCGACCCGCCATCAAAGGACACGACACAATGCCACCGAAATTACGATGCCGTCACTGACGCGTCATCTGAGGATGCACCTGTCACACCACCCACCATCTCCAAAGTTCCACATCACTGCCACGCACATTTCTCACATCTCACATCGCAACACCTGTTCTCATGTCCATCACTCCCTAAGCACACCTCCCACAGATGCCCCACCCTACCCATAATGCACCAGGTGCCAACCAATGGTCACTTTCATCCAGCAAATGTTTCTATCCTTTCACAATCTCCCGGCTGCTTGATACATCGACGGACCTTCCGCACAATCCATTCTGTCATGCTCAGCCGTCCAGCAAGGCTGTGTCTTAAGGTAGACTTTTAAGGTAGACCTGATCATCGGTGGCATGCCACCCAAGTCGAGCAGAGCAGAAAGGATTTTATTCCACCTTAAATGCAAACTGTCATTTAGCCACTGCCTTTCGAGCCTCTCACAGTGGAAGTCACGACTCCAATCTCCAGGAGCAATTAAAATAAATGAAGTGGCATGTCACTCTGCCCGCTGCTACGTTTAAAAGTAATCATTGCTCAGATCGGCTTTTAATGCACGGGGCGGACAGGGATTTATGAAGGGTCCGTTTGTGGTAAAATAAAATGTATTGTATGTGCGTGTCGACCTCTCAGCCTGTAAACACTCCTTTCGGTTTTCCTCTGGTCTTGGACGGAAGGGTGACAGACTGGTCATTAGATAGGCTCTGAGCCCAGGATGCCTTCCCTGGAGGGGTCTGTATTTCCCACCAAACTCGAATGCCACCGTATGTCAGACGTACACAGAATGAGGAAGCAATGTGAGTATGCAAGACAGGAGATAAGGCGTCAGGCTGGGGCGCTGCTGTGGTGCAAAAGGATAGCCATTGCATAATGGGTGGGGCCAAAAGGCCTGCAGTGAGGCCAGCTGCTGCAGTTACTGCTGTATTCCTCTGGGGGGGGAGGCAGGTAGGGGGGCAGAGTAGGCTTCAGATGACCTGGGATTGAAGGTTAACCTAAAAGTGCATAACACCGGGACAGCTTACAGCCGACATGGGTGGACATTGTGAAACAAGCCTGGGAGCAGCTGTTTACAGAAGGAGATCCAAGGTAATTTTAAACGGGGGCCGTAACCCCAATCCTTGCAACCTTAGGAGTGTCTAAAAGGGAAATACGGTGAAGCTGTTTTATGATAATAACATTTTAATGGGCTGACTCTGCCATCTGAGGACACAGCGGATCCCAGGCAGGACACAGGTGATGGTGTGTCAGGAGGCAGGATGCGGGAACCCTCCTTATGCCAGTGACTCATGAATTATTAACCACCTCCGGAAGAGCGGAAACGAAGGGTAAGCTTAGCGGGGGCAGGGCAGGGGGGTCCCAGGAGGCCCCAATGGGCCGCAAGCTGTCAGTGTGCGGCCGCGGGCGAGTCCAAGTTGCTATGCCAACACACTGCGCTGTGGCCCCTGGGGGTGAATCACAGAGGCTTAAAAACCTGCCTTCCCCCCACAGATGCGTGTATGTGGAGTCCCCTCACAGAGACGCACCACCCAGGTGACCTGCTATTTGTGTGACTTCCCTTTGGTCTCCCTGGTGCACCAGAGGGAGCTTACTTCCTGCCCTGCTAACAATGACCCTGGGCCCCAAGTGGGATAAAAGGGAGACTAGAAGAAGGGTAAAATAACTCATCAGAGCACAAGTTTCATTGATAGATCAGGGGCTTAGATTGTATGATCTTTATACCAGGTTATGTGTCTTTTTGCATCAATCAAGGTAACAAAGGGATTTTGCCTGCTTAAGAAGAGACAGCAAATATAATGTGCTCTTCAAGAGACACACCATGACAAAATGGTGATAAATGGTTAAAATTCAGGAAACCAGGACTTGCTGGTTGCAGGGAGTTGTACTTTAGTCTGACAGGACAAAAGGAGGGGGTGGGGCTGTGCAAACAGAAAACAGTACAGCTTCCATCCCCAGGAAGGAAGCGGAAGGGAATTGTGTCCATGGCAACCGCAGTGGCACTGGTAGAGCAGGTGTGTATCTCCACCCTGACCTCAATTTTCCTCACAATCCTCTGCAACTTTGTGAACCTCCATCAAATCAGCACCTTTCTCATCGATCCATAACCAATCAGCATGACCACCTTGATGTTCCTCAACACCCTTTCCTGTCCTGCAGCCAATCATGGTGTTTCATCTGCTTTCATGCAAAGACTCCCAATCAGCATCAGAATTCTATCCATCCTGCGACCAGATTAACCACAAGCCTAGTATCTGATGTCACTTCATAACACTGTCACTCACAGTTAGTAGTACAGTAGTACCTTGTCCAAAAATACAACAGAAGTCTCATTCCTAGGATCTGGACTTCCAACCTTTTATCTGTACCACCCACTAGTCTCAGGAGTAGTGAGATTTTGTTCCAAAATCATTACATGAGTCTCCTGGTGTTGAACAGGAAGGGCAGAGCTTCCAAAGTGGCCAAATGAAGCAACTGTGTTTTGCAATACTATGGCGTGGGATCAAGATCGGCCCATCCTGTCAGGAACATACTGTTCTGAAGCCAAATGCAGGACAGTGGCATCCACTGAGCCATTGAGGGGACGACAATATATGGCCTATTTCTGAGGAGACCCAGTAGGGCAGCTGTGGAATACGCAGACACAGCCCTCATAACTGCTGGTGGATGGGCAGGTCAAATGGTAAGGTGGGCTTAGGACATCAAAAATTCAGCAGCTTAGCAAAAGACAGGAAGGTATCGAGAACCCCCATTTAAAATAAGGAGGGGGCAGGCAGTGGGAAGAGTACACGTTGCACAAGCACGGTGTGTAACAAGAGATGAAAACTGAGCATGGCAGGTGCATTGTGGGTAAATTCTGCCAGTTGATCTGGGAGCGTAAATGCAAGATGTTCTGAACCGATCACCAGCGGTCAAGAGTGCAGAGTGTTCTGTAGCAGACAATAGGAATTAGGGGGGGGAGGTGTTCTGTAATAGGTGCGGCTCAAACTGTATTTGGGGAGGACACAGAATGGGGACTGACTCATCGCGACTGGACTTAATACCGAGTGTGGCCAGGGTAGGTTGCTCAGGAATGGCCTTGTACACTCACTGACTGGAAACCAGGGAATAGAGGTTCAGTAGCTCAGTAGCCTCCTTTGTTGTGATGTGGGCAATAGTTTGGTGGGAGATGACTAAGATATGGATATTACCTGGGATTCTGATCTGTGCTTACCTGAGCGGTTATAGAACCAGAGCTGTTCCTGGGACAGAGAGAACTGAAGGCAAGCAAGATCAAACAGCCTATCAGAATCACATTAGAAGCAAGACCTATGCAGAGTTCCTCTCTTTACACTGGGCTTGCAACATTGAGGGACTGGCATGTACACCTAAGTGATCTCTGGGACATGCACCATGTCCTCCATCAACAGATCAGGCAGCCCTGCACATCGATCGCTCTGAAAAATGAGCGAGGCTGTTAGAATTCGCTGGCGCCACCTACCTTATGCACCACAGCATTTTGAGAGGAAATTTAATCCAGCAGGAACTACAGTACATATCTGACCCACGCGCTAAAGCAAGAGCAAAGCAACGCAGTTGGAAGCTTTCATAAAGCGTGTGACGCCTCCCAGTTTGTATGACACTGCACTGCAGAATAAGCCGCTTGTGAAGAACAACACTGTCTGAGCAAGGGAAGCTTGAAATTTATATATTAATGAAATATACAGGAGCATATTACTGAGTGCCTTCCAGGGCTGGCTGCTGATGTTTAAGGAGATATTACTAACAACAAACACACGGTCACTTCATGCTTTCCAACCTTAAGTCCACTCATCTGTCATTAAAGGAAGAGGTGGTGCTGAAAACAAACGCGAGCACTTTAATTGGGGTGTTTTATACTTGTGTCAGAACACAGGAAAATGATGTGGGGTGGATCCCTTTGTTTGCCTGTTCCCCACACACTCAGCTTTCTAGGAAACGCTGCTATGATGGATCTCTGACGAACAAGTCCTGTTTCACCACTGATCGCCTGGATGCAGGGTGGGGTGGGGCGGGGCTCTCTGACTCACTTCTGACTCATTCCCCTCCCCGGGGTATCATGGTGGTGGTAGGGGGGGCAGCATCTGTCCCACCCCACTTCCACTGAGTGGCTGTGAATCGGAAACCCCCATTGGCAGAGAGGGTATCAGGTGACCTGCCGCCATGGCAACTCCTGCTTGCTGCCGGTCTCCAAGGAGCAGAGATGAAGAGACAGAATCACGGACCATTCTGGGTTTCTTGTAAGGCTGCCGCAGCTCGCAGACTGACATGGGGATCTCGGGAAAAGGGATGAAGAGACGCAGGGTCACCTACACGGCAGTGATTCATTTATATGTGGGAATAACGTCAGCACACCTTGTCGGCTGGGACAGATGAGGACACTGCACACACATCCTCACCGCCAGTAAAATGATTCATGTTTTTAACACAATTACAGCTTACATTTGCCCCCATTACACTTCAATGGGACTGCGCTCTGATTATAGTAATGATACTCAATGCAATTAGCACCAGACACAAGTCAGACTCCACCCACTCGAGTCAGAGACAGCCTAGGACTCACAGACTGAAGCACAGGGATATGGGACAGGAGTCAGGGTCTCAGAGTGCAGGAACGGATTTGGATGATTAATCACAGTATTTCGTTTTATTTAATGATCAACATGATTCTGCACAGTTTGAAATATTCTGAGGTAGCTGGTGACAACAACACTGTGGTCCAGTGATAACCCTGACGCACTCACACACAAGAAGACCCCATCCCCATTGGATTTGGGGACTATCAGTGATTTCTTAGAAGTGCAGCACCAGCACACCGAACCCTCGGTGGGGGTGACATCACCAGGCACCTAGCTTTGGGTGTCTCTTGTGGTGTGAATCCGGTCACCCCTCTCTCAATTCATATGTTTTCACAGAGTCTTCCCACCCTGCCTTCGACAGGCCCAAGTTAATCACCCGCTCCAGCAGACCCCCCCCCCACCCCCAGTTCAGCTCTGCTCTAAAGCGTTAACAGTCATTCTGCAGACAATACAGCAGCAATATGATGCAGTCTCAGCCTCACGCTCTGTCAGGACATGCTATTTATTGCGAGGTGTGAAATCTCACACTCAGACTTATGGGTAATATGTTTTACCAAATGGGCTCAGAGCACTGAGTCACTGTGGGAGGCGAGGCTGAGGATCCAGAGGCTGAGAACGACATCGTGGTGCTGAGCTTCATGTGGAGAGTGAGTGGGTGGAGAGGCCAGGCGCTTCATCTGAGATGTGGCCACACACACACACACACACACACACACACACACACACACGTACACAGGTTTGTATTTATCTTTGTGGGGACTCTCCATTCATTTCTATGTGGAAAACTCGAATTCCAACATGACAACTTTAACCCCTGCCCAGCCCTAACCTTAACCATAAGTAACCAAACAAAATACAAGTCTTTTGGCATTTTTAGTTTTTTGATTGCATTCACTAATCTCTGAGGGGATCTGAAAAATGGTCCCCACAATGTCAAAATAACAGGTTTTTAATCACTCTGTGGGGTACATTTGATAAACACACACACAGGTGCGTAGATACAACCACGCGCACACAGAAACACAAAGATACAAGCACACATATACACACAGACACACACAGGTACACACAGACACACACACACTGCCAAGCCTTTCAGCTGAGGCACCAGCTGTCCACTCTACATTATGCTGTGAGTGGATTCATTTTTAGCTAAGATATTAAGTTCTCCTGTATCATCCTCCCCCCCCCCCACCATACACACACACACACACACCTGTAATAAGCCAGCAAATGGGGACACTGAGTAACTCAGCGGCAGATCAGATGGCAGCAGCTTCAGTGGCATCTAATGATGTGGATACCATCATGGCGTGTGGGGGGTGGTTGTCATGGGAAGGGGGCGGGGTCGGCCCGCAGGGTGAGTCGCTGAAGCTGCAACCTCAATGACGAGGTGACCTTGAGTAGCTGTCCAACCCCCCAGCTCTCACAGACCATACACTGCTGTCAGCTGATGTCTCAGGGGTATTTCGGTTTGTCCTCACTGCCCCCATCCCTGAGTCAAAGGGACGAACATGACAAACGGGGTCAGGGCACCAAGTCACAGTACCAGCTCAGACGGTTGGGCGGGGGGGTGGCAGCTGTCCTCATGCCCCAGTGACTGGTCCTCAGTGTAGCCCCGTGACCTTTGACCTCTCACACCGCACTGACACTGCAGCACCAGCTGGTTACAGCGCAGTGTCGCCTTATAATCGGCCCCTATTTAACCAGCCATACGGGACAGATCTGCGCTCAGCCGGGGCTCCATCGCCGTAGCGCTGTGTGAAAGTTTCCTCCCCCGTAACCATCTCCAGGGGGCTAAATGGGAGAAAATGTATCAAACTGCATCATCCTGCAGAGGAGACGGGATGCTCGACATCTATGGCTCATCACCCACGTTCAGGTTATTACCTTCCTGCCCCCAGCAAGGCACCAGGCATACACCAACAGCTCCACAGGTCAGCAGGCCCCAGCACTCCAGACACCCGGATGGGGGTGGGAGCCTTTAGTCTGATGCCATCTTCCAACCTTTAAAGAGGGAAAGCGGAAAGACAGACAGCAAAGAGTGAGCGGAAGTAGAATCCAGATGGTGAGCTGGAGCCCCAGGTGAGCGTGGGCGACCCCTAGAGGTCACCAGAGGAGGGCTGGCAGATGGTGCTCCTGTGTTTGCAAGTCTGTAGTTTATGAGTGTATGTGTGTGTGTGTGAGTGTGTGTGTGGTCACAGCCTCTACATATGTGTTTGCTCTGGGAACAGTTGGGGACAAAGACACACATAATTTAGAGTTAGACCAAGATTAAATAACAGGGAGGAGCTCTGAGTGTCCATTGTCAAGGAACAGAAACACACACACACACACACATACACACACACATGCCTCAGAGTGTTCATATGGAAACACACCAACGCCAGCCTGACAGGGGGGCCACGGTGTCAGACCGTCTGGCTCACGGACGTGCCACCAGCCATGCAAACTGGCCACCTGCTTCCAGCTGACCCCAGCGCCCTACTGGAGGTTTGTGTCTCGCCAGCCGACCAGCCAATTCCAGAGACATGTGACAAGCCCCCCACGAGTGTGTGGGGAGGCCAGAGGGCTGGGCAACAGTCACCTCACACTGTTAATCATTTGGGCAGCACATGCTCATCCCATGCGTGACACACCGTCACACGGCTACACGACCGCTCTTTAATCCAGGCACCTTGGCATGATTTGGTCTTTCTCTACAATCACATCCACCCATCATCCACTTCCTTAATCATGTCACTGGTCTGGTTAATTAAAGTATGAATTAATTACCAAACGTTGACTGATGATTGGGCTCCGGGCTGATGAAGCCATTAACTGTCAGGTGAAGCTAAGCAGCATCACAGGCCGGAAACACGCCTCATACATATTCAGTGCCGTGTTCAAGTCATGGCCAGCAACGCACCGTTCTCGAGGGGATCCAAGGGGTACCGTGAGCCGGCAGCTGTCCGAGGTTCTCACGTGTTGACACCCAAATTCCCTTCAGTCTGCCTGAAATCCACTGGTGTTTCTGCTCCCCAACCAAGATGTTGCTCTCACCCTGTCTATGCCAGATGCTGCATGTGGCACCCCCTGCTGGTGCAGAGACCCAGTCTTCATCCTGTTTGCCTCTCTGTCACTGTGACAACTTACTCTCCTGGAAATATGAATATTCATACATACTTCATATTAAATGCACATAAATTACAGACAGCTCTGCCTTGATTAATCACAGCACTCGTAATTAGATCCCATGCAATCCAGCTGGCTAGCTGGGGTCCTGGACCTGAGCTTCTATTAAGAATAAACTTTACAAGACTGCCCCCCACAGGACACCAAAGGCCATCAATCAACAAGTCTGCAAAGACACAGAATTTCCACCATCTTCTGCTCCGCTTTTCCCACTTGGTGTCTCCTCAGACGTACACAATTATATAACAACTGATTCAAGTTACTTTATTTGTACCAGTAGGTAAATCCCTTCCCCTCCCTTTTGAGATCCCTCCCCATGTGTGACATCATGTACAATTTTACTCATTTAGAGTGCACTCACAGTAGCTGATTCGTACCGAGCCTGAACACGTCTGACCCTCAGAGGCCAGATTTCTTGACTAGTGTGATCGCTCTGTACCGAGCCGGTCCGCACTATTCTTAACCGTGCCTTGGCCCGCTTGGAGAGGTGGGCCGAAGCAGGTATACTCAGATTTCGGCATGGTATGGATGCAGTGTCATCGCTAACCGTGCCTGGGTACAGAACAAACATGATGTTAATTATGCGACTGACACACATATGCTCACTCATACGTTATAATGAACTGAACCCGGAAGTAACGGGTTGGGGAGGCTGTACAGATCTCATCATTTTTTTAAAACTGCAAAACTGCTTTACTAAACAATCATGTATAAAGAGAGTACTTTCTTTCTTTAGGTCATCTGCTCAATAACTTTTAAAAAACCTTCCTGTGCAGCACTTTATGCTTGATTATCTAACTGCTCAAAACACGGCGTGGCATAATAATCTGTAGGATGCTAGTTTGTCAACCTTACTTGATGAATCTGTGTGTCATCATGCCCAAAACGACTCCAAATAAGCCACAAATAAAGACATTAATCATGAATTCCTTCCTGCTGTGCTTTCCTACCCGTTTTCTTCAACACAAGAGAGTAGCGTGGTGATGACGAAAGCGTTCTCGGACGAGGATTGTTAAGTAAAATGTAGCTCAGACCAGCAAGGAATTGGGAAAGGCGGGCAATCATGCTCATAAACGTTCCGAGGCAACCAGGCCAAGTGTGAGTACGCCCTTATGTTTCATTGATCAGACATTGTGATCATGCACCAGCAGGTGGTGCAGCTCTGGGTTACAGCAATAAAACACTGGAAAGCAAATGCTAAATATTCGGCTGTGGGAAAAGGGGACTAGGTCACAGTTTATAAAGAAGTCTGGTCAGTCAATCAAGTCCTGAGGATCACGTACGCAATTGCTTTTGAAATTAGTTCAGATCTAACACACTGTACCCACCCTGCCATTTTCCTGCCCTAAACGTACCCCTTCCTCTTCTTTATTCTATTTCCCATTTCACTTAAGAAAAAGTCAACAAAGGCCCCATTGTGACTAAGTGACACATTTTGAATAATAATCTATTTACATATCATTGTACATTCAGCCAGGGTTGTCCAAAATCATTTTCTCACTGAAAATCCCTTGAATATTTAATCACGCAGTATGAGACACACACTGTTACCTCCACTGAATTTGTTACACAGAGGTGTGTATAGCTTTAAATGCAGCTGGGTCATGGTTACCCAGGTGTGGAAACTGACATTCCCGGAGTAATTATAAAACTGACATTTTGGCTTCACCAAGCAGATGATTTACTGTGATGTGCTTTCTCATTTGGAAATATTTAACGGCAAAAATAAACATCATGTGAAATAACTTAGTCCTCAAGTAACCAAGTCTGTCTTAAAGTAAAACAGTTCGGGAGGTTCTCATGAGCAGGGAGGTGATTGGAGAGGTCTTCATCAGATTGGGTTGTCACTCTCCACAAATCAGACAGTGCTGAGGACCCCGCCTCCGCTTCCATCATGCACTTGAGATATTCACACACACACGCTTACAAACTCACAGCCTGACTTAAACACTTAGAGCAGGCCCCCTCTCCTGCCTACTGACAGCAAGGTCACATGGGTTATCTAACTCTGACCTCTGACCCCTGATCATAACTTGACCGCTGAAGTCAAGAATTTACCAACAAATCCCTCCTCCCACCACCATGAAACACTTTGCTTTATGGGTGCACTATCTGACTGCTAATCCCCCTCAATGTTGCTGGAAGAGCAAAAAGCCACAAAATTTATTTGCATCTGTTCTGGCAATAGTTTCACGGTAAAAAGTGCATCATGGGCCTACTGAAACCACTGATAACAAGTATAACTTAATTACTTAAAACCCTAATTACCTACATAATTATCCAGCTGAGCTCCCCGTTTGTTTAATGACTTCAAATGAAAATTTGCAAGTTATTAGCACCTGCGTATGTTTCAACGCTGCACGAAACCAACTGATCTGCCCAGTGGGGGAGTGAATAATCCCAGGGCCTAGTGATAGCTGGATACAGCGGCAACCTAGCAACAGTGGGTACGGCAGTAACCAAGTGACAGCTGGATACAGTGATGACCTAACAACAGTGGGTACGGCGGTAACCAAGTAACAGCTGGATACAGCGGCAACCTAGCAACAGTGGGTGGAAGGCTGGAGGGCCTTCACTCTCACATGGCTGCCTGCACAAGGCCATTCATCTGCTATTAGTGAGTTGAACACCTGAGTCAGGTATAAGACATGGCTGATTACTTTTTTAATGAAGCTAATTTGGTGAAAGTTAAGTTTGACTACCGCTGTAGGGATAAAATATTTTGCTCTCTCTTTTACAGAATTTTGTGCATTTTCAGATGGAAAGGTGATATCTCACTGTTGTAATCTTAAACAAACAACTGGTTTTATTATCAATAGAGATTACAGATGACATTAGAGTGTGTGTGAGTGTGACAGCAGGCCTCAGTCTGCCCCACTGTACAGACATTGGTTTCTCATGCTGAGACATAGTTAGACAAAATGCAGTTTCAAAACTTAAAAAACATTCCACTTTGCATTAATTACTATTCAAATTCATGTAGCTTTAACAATGAAGATGGGTGTCCAATAGAGGGAGACAATTCCCCAAAACAAATTTCCTCTGAAGTTATTTGTGTGGTTCATATTGTTCCTATTGTCCATCCATCCATCCATTCATTTTCTATACCCACTTATCCAATGCAGGATCATGGGGGTCCAGAGCCTATTCTGGAAGCTACGGGTGCAAGACAGGGAATAACCCAGGACGGGACGTCAATCCAACACATGAGGCACGCACACACATTCACAGCAGCTCAAATTCATCTTGGCGCGTTTTATTATTAATGCAATAAAGTGGTTCTCAGGCCTAGAATTTTGAAGAAAAAAAATGTCATAATCAGTGATCCATATTTCTAGTCAGTAACAATACTTTAAAAGTGAACCTGGATAGCAAAAATTTAAAATATAAAGCTAGAATACTGACTTCACACAAGGAACGGTTTGAATTGTGTCACATTGTCTTGAGGAGGAGGTATTATGGTGATGTCTTCTCTCTGTCATGTGACCCCGGCCATCTGTGGCCTGCTGGACAGAGTGATGTCATCCCTCCTCTGACCTTGGTTTGCGCTAAGACCTTTTGGACGTTAACTTTACAAATCTTACACTGTGGACATCCGCACAGATGCATAACAGAGGCCTATCTTTACTGTAGGCTGATGATGCCGCATTTGCGTGATTCTCCACATCAGGCAGGCCTTCAGGGAGTACGGACCACTTCACCACAGACTCTGGAGATGTAAAAGATGGACAGGCTAATTATCCACATAGAAATACAGACTATTTAAAGAGTCTTTATATAACATCTCTGAGACCCTGAAACGCAGTCACCAAGAGGGTTCCAGGATGTTCACGTGCCCCCAGATCCCAGCTCATCAGCTTTCAAAAGTAAAAAAAAAAAAAAAAATCAAAAAGAACGTCGTGTACCATCACGTCTCGGGCACATGGTAGAGCGTCACATCTGGAAATAAGGCGATGTTACTCGCTTAGAGAAGACGCCGCATCACCGGGGGAAACGGCGGATTCAATTTAAACACTAACAAAATCAGGAAGGTTGATGGAAAGAGGGCCTCGGGCAGCCAGGCGAGTTAATTTGCCAAGTGGAGCAGCGGCACCAGCTTCTGACCGAGATGCGTCTTGTTCCTGCAGGCACCGCTAATTTACCTCAGACCATATTGTACCTTGATTTTGAGGTGGCTCTCTGAATGTCCTACATGCTACATGCCTACATGTTCACTGGTAAGAAATCTTGGCCCAACTAACAGTCTATAGTCCTGTCATTTGCAATGTATGGTCATATGAAGTGTTGACCACTCCCCCCGAAGAGCAATAAAGATGTTATTTAAAAGAGAAGTGTAACGCCATTCTGGAAGAAGGTGTTCAGGATGTTGGTTCCACTGATCATACCGAGGTCTGCAGTAACATGGAGTTAAAGCCTACAGGCTTTATTATTATTATTAATAATAATAATAATAATAATAAAATAATAAATGACTTCCCAGTTAATTAAACATAAAGTCCTTTCTGTTTGTGACAGCAGATGTGTTTAAAACATTCTCACGAAGTAACTAAATTCTTAGCGAGTGCTTCCGCAGAAGAATCTTATTCCCCCTTTAGGTATCCCGTGCTTGTTTTTGGTTTTGCAATTCAACAAAGCATCCACGCGGCGGCGCCACCGAGCCCCATTCTAGACGCACACGGTGGTCCTCGAACCTCGCCAAACGTAGAGCGCAGCCCCTCATCCCCCCTTTGCTTTGCGAGACGTGTAGGGCAGCATGTCGGTCGGGCTGCGTGCTCCCCAGGCTCCCCCGCGTACTGGCTGGCTGCTCGGAGGCTGTGCCCGGCTTTCACGGGAATATGAGAGTCCGTAGCGGCGCGGCGCGTCTCCCGAACCGCAGGACCGAGGCGCACGACCTGCAGGTGAGCAAAGTTGCCCTCGAATTCCGATGCTCTCCGGAATGTCGCTCTTCGCGGCCGGCAATCGCGTGGATCCTCCAAGTTGGAAAAGAGGTGAAGCGCTGTCTTTAATATGAGCGTGCAGACGGTCGTAGGATGGCGCTTAAACGACCGCCGGCAGTGCGACCAGCGGCGTGTCCCTGTTTGCGGCCAGTAAACGTGG
Organism: Mormyrus proboscirostris; assembly: GCA_026779585.1. NCBI lineage: Eukaryota > Metazoa > Chordata > Actinopteri > Osteoglossiformes > Mormyridae > Mormyrus > Mormyrus proboscirostris. Next base: position 21,667,465 of record JAODKF010000126.1, read on the forward strand.
GTCCACAGAGATCCAACAGCTTGACTTGGAGCCTAAGTTGTACCAGTGTATGCACGCTCTGTGGGATAATAATATGTATCTAATTAATAAACATTCTTATTTGTTACATTTGCGTTTTCAAAATGTTTTGAAACGACACAGACCACTTCACAGTTAAAAAGTTGTAGGTAGCAAATATTTTTGTAGTTTTAAGACATTTTTACACATGGTTAAATGATGTGTGTTTTTTTTTTTTTTAGTAAATAATCTTTTTTAGCCGGTGCTGTTAATCATTAATGACGTCAAATAAATAGCCTAACATTAAGATACAGCGATTCTTTTCGACATTGAGCGTGTTTATCGGCCGTTCTATGTTTAGTTGTGTACTGTGTACGTATCAGACAGTCTTCCATTAGAACCTGGGGTAGCTCATTCAGCTCTCCTGTTTTGATCTCGACTCCTCTATGTGTAGTTTTGCGCGGTGAGTGTACAATAGCAGTAATTTAAACGGATAAGCGATTTTGGAGGATGGGTGGATGAAGTAGTTACATGACACGTATAGTGTTACATCGATTTCAGACGTGGATTATATAACTGATGCCTGTCAGGAACGGTCAGGTACCTAAAGTCGCAGGGTGTGACTTGATGGCCTTTTATACATAAAAGTCACATCACTTCACCCAGATAGACTGGAAGGTGTACTGTACCATGGGGACTTAAACTGCAAAAAATACTAATTTGGGAACTCAGCCCTCCAAATCTGGCAGAGCGTTTGCTGCTTGTTGTGCTGGCTTGTGGTAGTTTCTGGTACTTTCTGGTAGTTTACTCCCCTTTGTGTTACGAAGATTGAGTGACTGTGGTTCCGTCAGGTGTGTTTGTGTCTCGCAGATCCACTCTACAGCACCTTCTCTTTCATTTTGAATCCAAACAAAATCATCTGGGAGGTTCTGCAGGAGCTTGTGTTACGTGTACGCAGAAGGCAAGCCTACGAGTGAGAGGTTCTTTAAGAAAAAAAAAGTCCAGAGATTTTTGATGATTCTTCGGCTCCTAAATGGTTGCCCTGCACTTTAAACATGCTTTTGACAGTTATAGTCAACATTAAGTGGAAATAAACTTATCATGTGTAATTGGAGCATATTAGCAAGGATGCATACAGCCTACCAAAGCATTATAGCTGAATAAGGGAGTGATCAATGTGATGTGATCGACCAGGAATGCTTTCCCCTCACCCATTTGTATAGGCAGCAAATAGCTGCTTAAGGTGTTTTTAATGGATGGTAATTCATATCAGCTGCACTATGTTTTGATAAGTTTTACATTATTATGGATATTAGGTCATGAATTAGCACTCGAGCTACGTCCCCCTTCCTGAGTGACGCATGGGTAGAAACAGTGCTTTTTGCCATGCTTGTGAAGTCTGACTGGAATCTCCTTCCCTAACCATGAGACCAGGAGTCATCTTGTGTCTGATGGTCCTAGTGGGAGTGGACAGTTCGGCTGGCAGGTGGTGACCTTCTTGCACACTTACAATGTCTGGGGTTGAACCCTGATGCACTCTTCCACTCTGAAGGAACTCGGTTGGGTCTCCTGAGCTTCCCTGGAGTAAATTGTACGTCAAGACAGTCTCTAGTACTCGTGATCCCCACGGAGCCTCACAACACTCTGAGACAGCAGCTTGAAAACAATGCCGTTCTTATCAAACAAAAATCAGAATAATGGGTGAGTGCCATGTGGTGAAAAATCGAGTGGCACGTGGCCTGCTAGGATGCTGAAAACACTGCTTAGAGTGGTCTGGTCGCTGGCTGCCTGTCAGCTCAGAGCAGTCAAGCAAGCTGAAGTAACTAAAGCTAATCGGTGCTGATGATTTAGGAAATGCAGACGAATCGTTTAATTTAGAATCTTTATGTAAAATAAAGTCTGTTCTCAGCTTGGCCAGTGGTGCACAGTTACATCCCTGTTCCTGCTTAATTAGCAATCTGCTAGTTGATGTGATTTTTTTTTTCTTTATGGAGGTGGAGGATGGAATCCAAAGACTAGTTCTGAATTGGGAAGACTTTCTGTCTGGGTTCCATCTCTGTCAGGTGCTCTAACACCTCAAACATTGCTGAAGAAGACAAGATGGCTCAGATGACCTTCCAGTAGGTGGACTTGGTGGAGATCCGAGTTTAAATCAGAGAGACCACATCACTGACCTGGTTGACGCCATGGCGGCCGAGTGGGTCACTGGTACCAGTCACATATACTCTTCTCCTTTAGGAATGGTGGCTCTTCTATCCCTTATTTTCTGATTGAATTACCTCCTGGAGAGGATGATGAAGGATGTGTCACGGATGTAAGGAAGGAAGCACGACATGTCTGAGGCTGCAGTTACCTCGTAAACGTAGACTAATCATCACAGATTGAACACTTGGTAGCGGGTCAGGGATTGTGTGTCCTATTGGCTGTGCTATCCAACACCATCACAGTCGAGTCGGTCGGATATAGGAACTCCATGTGCTTCATTTGGAACTCCAACTCTGAAGGTACCTAATTGAATAATGTAGACCAGAAAGAGCTGCTGAAGGGGCCATGAGCTAAATGCTCAGTGACTCTCTGCTGGGCCAGAGTCTTTATATGGGGGTTTTTTTCTCGAGACTTAAATGACTGCAGTAATAATATGGTGACCTTTCTAATAGATTAGCCACCCCTGTGTACCTA
>JAODKF010000126.1:21670240-21686446 GCA_026779585.1 Mormyrus proboscirostris
GGGGGGCATTTTGAGGTGCGCCTGAGATTTCAGATGAAGTTGACCGGAAGTGGATACTCCAGGTCCAGAGAGTAAAAGTCCAGACCAAATTTTTGTTTCAACCAACTAGCTGAATCCTCTGTGACTGTCACTTTTTATACTCAACTGGTTGGTTGAAACAAATTCCTGGTCTAGATATGGTCTGGAGCTGACCCTGTTTGGTCATGACACCATAAATAGGCCTGTGAGCAAGATCACCTTTGACACCAGGAGAGCGTAGGATCTCAGGAATGATGCAATGTCAGGATTTTCTCCGGAGATCTCCCCTCAGCTTTGGTGAGGTCCATAGGAACACACATACACTGCTAAAGTGGGGGGTGTAACCTCAGGTCTGCTAATGGCAAAATCACTTAAACATCTTGGGTCCCACTAGATTCAACGATCCAAGAGGTGCAAGGGGGCGGATCGATGTTTTACGCATGATCACTGACAACATGCCATCTGGAAGGCTATTTAAGAGGACCTTGGATAAGCACAGTCCTTACTGGCGACCTAATAAGCTTTCTGTACAGCGGACCTCTAGGCCACTGTCGCTGTTGGAATGTCTCTCTGTGTTTCCGAACGTGATTCTAATGATCAATTGCCTTAAAATTGTAAAGGATTGCCAGATGTGGTCAGGGAATGCACCTTGTAACCTGTGCCGAGACTCCAAAAAAAGGAATTTAAACATTGAAATAGTTAATGTAATGTAAATTTCTCTTTAAGATAAGCTTGGGTGGCATTACAGTAATACAGTATTTTTGACATACTCAGCAGAGAAATTTAATTGGGGGACAGTCCCCTTCCCTCCCCCTGCATTGCTTTTGAAAGTACCATCAAAATGACATATACCATGGAATAATGTCTGGAAGGTTTGATGGTATGAAAAATTAGATACCACCCAAGTCTACTGTAAAATGGGGTCAGTTTAGCTGTAAGCTCAGCGTGCGTGTAAGAGCCATAAAGTGCGGTGAATCAGGCAGTCTCTGTGCCAGGCAGCATGGCGGACAGCACACCTGTCACTGGGGGGCTTTCGGCTCCCTGAGAATCATCTCAGGAAATGTGTAATGGACCCATTAAAAAGGCCCAACACTGAAGAGAACCGGGACTGTGATTCATCAGAACTGAATGAAATGTAAATGATAATTTTCAGATCATGTTCCATTCCATCTGTGTGTTTGTGTCTGGCTTTTCAGGTCATGTAGAACTTGTGGCAAAACTTCCAGCTTCCTATGAGACAGATTAGTTATGGGTGTTGGGCATTTCAGGTGCAGAAACTATAAATTCAGACCAGGATTTTATTCCTACCAACAAGTTGAGTACTGTGACTGTGATTCTTTATACCCAACTGGTTGGTAGAAACAAAATCTTTGGTCTGGATTTGTACTTTCTGGACTTGAATTGACCAACACTGCTGGTCAGCCACAGTCATTTTATTCAGTGCCTAAAGCATACCACCATTGTCACTGCAGCAAGTAAAACAGTGCAGCATCCAGGAGAGCTGGGTGGGGGTTGGTGCCGGCTGTGGGATAGCACGGGGGGTAGCATGTGCACCTCTCAGCTCAGGCTCTCTATCTCTCCAGAGCACTAGACGAGTGCTCATGTCGACACTCTGCATGACAAACGGGGCTTGGTGACAGGGACACTGGATGAGCAGTCTGCAGTGCTGTGCGGTGCTGTGCACGCCTCACTATATAAACAAACACCACTGTGCCCCTAGTTGCTATTGTCTTTATAGGGTGTGTTGACAGTGTCCCTTTGTTTGGTGACCATGGTGCTGTGGGGATTGATGGTCATCCTGTGGTCGACCCCATTTATGGACCGGGAGCAACCTTTACATCAGCGCTTGTTCGTATGCGGCATCCCGTTTTCCCGGATGCCATGGCGCTGTGCCTCGTGGGAGAGTCTGCACCGTGTGACATTGCGGAATAGCTAAGCCGGTTACCTCTGTGTTTGGCAGCGGCGCCCATCAAGATTGCGAGAGTTTAGAGACTAGAGGCCCGTATTTTCAAAGAGCCGCCCAAACGTGTCGTGAATAAAAGCTCTGTGTAGCAGCCTGGATTTACACACATTCCTTTGACAGATTTGTGCCAGAAAACTATTCAAACCATTAGCAGCAGGCTAATTGCAGAATTAGTTCAGCGTGCTAATCTGAATGGAGCGGTTTTAAATGGAGCTGGTTAAACGGCGAAGTCCTGCTAAATGTCAGAGTGCAGAGCATATACTCCAGATGACCGACTAGATGCGATTTCTGCATCGGTTTTTGACCCTCGACATAAAAACAAAAATGCCAGGAAATCTTCAAAGCGCAGATGATAATGTGCACTGTCATGCTTTTTGCTTCTGGAATGTTCCTGGATTCCAGTTGGGGTTTCCCACAGCCTGACCCTGCTGGTGGGGGTCATTCTCTCTGTGTCTGTAGCAGGGCCACGGCATCCCGCCTGGAGCAAGCCCTGCTGAGGACCCCCATGCAGGTGATCAGCGATGGCTGCAGATTCAGACCCAACAGAGAAGTAAGGGGCTGAATATCCACTCATAATTCTAAAGGAACTTTCGTCTGTCCCGCCTGTCTTGGAAAGGCTACATTGTTTAATTTGATACACTGGGAATTGTCATTATTGTAATCAGGGAGATGATGAAATCCGATCAGCCTGGTTTCAGCTTAATGACCCAAGTGCCCCCAACCCCCCCCCGCATTGTCTGCTATTAGTTAATTAGACTGAGGGTTGCAATAACTACATCACTCGGGCTGATTGTTCATCTCACCCAACTCTTGTCACAAGTAGAAATGTTTCCACAGGACAGTCACTGGTGCGGTAAACACGGGGCACACGTTGCATCTCGCTGAGAAGATCGTCCTCTCCGTCTTCCTGGCCGCCATCATCGTCCTCACTGTCTTAGGCAACCTCTTGGTCATGGTGGCTCTCTGCAAGGACCGGCAGCTGAGGTGAGGCCTTCCTTCGACCCACGCGTCACCGCGGTGTTTTTGAAGTTTGACGCAGACGCACCAGCTGAACCAGTCCTCTGCAGAGTGAGGCTGTGAAGGTCTTTCCCAGGGTCACGCTGCGGTCTGCCTGCTGTTCTTTGATTTTTGTTCCAGCTGAGGGTCTTCTCAGTACACTTCATTATTGTTGATTTTTTTTTTTCTGCCTTTTTTTTTTTGGACCTTTGTTTATATCAGCAAGAGCACTTTGAATATGTAGTTTTGGCTCCTAATGTTCTGTTCATCACAAATCATAATTATTCTATTAGACAGGTTTTGCGTGTTGAATGCCATTGACGAATTAAACAGTTGAATATCTGATTTTTTCCAATGAAGGGGTTTTTTTGTTGTCATTTCACATGAACCAGCAGAAGTTAAAGTAATGCATTTGAGATTACATTCACAGGGCCATGCCTGTAACTCTCTTGCTTCTAATAGAATAGCAGAGCAGCCTAATCAGGAGTACTTAATTAGGGAGCTGATTGTAATACAAGTTGGCGTACACTGTCCTTCAGGACTGTTTTGACAATCACTATATAATGTAATATATCGCTATTATATTATATTATACCCCACGACCCTGACCAGAATTATCGGTTGCAGGATGGATGGATACATTACATTATATTTTTCATTGTTTCTTTCTGGATATGTCTGCTTCCTGTCTCAGGTGACATGTTCTCTGACCCAGGAAAAATAGGATATGTTTTCAGTTGACCCCCGATTCTCTCCACACTTTCCACCCCTGAGCACAAGGTCCTGGCTGGTTCAGAGGTGTCACCTCCTGCCCTGTTCTGAACAGTCCTTTTTCAGCTACACGTGTTCCCGTCTTGCAGGAATGCCTACTTGTCAGTGTCACACTGGTGGCCTTTCACTAGGAAAACAAATGATTATTTGGCGAGGTCAGTGCTGTCGTGGGAAAGGAATAGAAACCATCTGCCCGCATCCATCGGACCGGAAGAATTCGGTGAATTTCGTTATATAGCGTTCGGATATGGGAGCCTTATCTATCAGCTGAGCTTATTCATTGTCTGGGTGATTTACAAAAACTACACATGTAATATGATTCTTTATCCAGGTTAATCTGTTATGTGCCTAATACAACAATCATACTTTCTTTAGCCGGATAATTAATACATTTTATACAGTCTGCACAGAAACATGAAGCAGTTTGTCAGTTGTTTTTGTCAGTTGCTTAACTGGACTGACTGTGCTCGTAGGAAAAAGAAGACCAACTACTTCATAGTGTCGCTGGCATTCGCCGACCTGTTGGTGGCGCTAGTGGTGATGCCGTTTGCAGCCGTCGAGTTGACCACGGGTAGCTGGAGGTATGGTAAGACCAGCTGCCTGATCAGAACCTCGCTGGACGTCCTGCTGACCACCGCCTCCATCCTTCATCTGTGCTGCATAGCGCTGGACAGGTGAGAGCAAAGTCAGTCACGCATGCTAACATCAAACCCAAATGCTGCACATTTAATGTCAGCCGATGGGCAAAGATTTTATGCAGATGTGATGAAAATCTGCCTCGCGGTTGACGACTGTAATGGATATGAACGATGACCAGACGCAGTGAGTGGAAGCTGTTCGCTCTCTGGAAGCTTACGCCTCTTGTGGAGGCATTATCTGGCCACTTTGCATCGCTATGGCAACCACACCAGACACTGCAGCCATAGATACATGCGTGTAGGCATGTAGTAATAGAGGGAACATGCAGTTATATTGCGGTAAAAGCATAGAGTTTGGTCTGTGGTATTTGGTCCACATCCCTTGCATCCACTATGTCGTGCTTTTCCGTCTCCGGCTTGCTACTGACAGTGTGATTTCATGTGGTAATAACCTTGTACGATGTGATGCTTTATGACGTTTATGTATTTTCAGACTGATTCTGAAACTCTGTGAAACATTTTGGAAGGTGCTGTCACTGTTTATTTGCATAAAGGGGTTTAATAACAGTTTTAAAGCACTAATATTTCTCACTCGACAATTGGGATTGAGTTTTAATGGTGCCCGAGCCCGAAAGTCCCTGTTCGTTATTCACTGCAGACAGGATTTACCTCGTGAGTTTTCCAGTTAAAGCTCTCATAATGAAGCTGCAGTGGCTGCTCATCTGTTCGGCTCATTAAACAGATGGGATCCCAAAGACATTTAGCGTGTTACGCAACGTCACCGCTGGAGGCTGATCTGCCTCCCCTCCAACTGCGAAACCCACCGAACTATTGTTCTGGTTTCCTGTTACTGTTGAGAGGGGTGGGTGATCACTCTGCACGCCGCTGCATGTCAGACCTCTCTTTTACCATCAGCTCCACAAATACTAGTACAGGATTAATCTATGAATTTATTTTGGTTGAGTTTCCTTCATTCTGCCAGAGAAGGTGAAAGTGGGATTATCCATCCATCCATCCATCTATCCATCCATCCATCTTCTAACCATATATCCTGGTCAGGGTCAGTCATGGGGGGGCAGAAGTCTGTCCCAGGCAGTGCAGGGCACAGGGCTGGGGTGCATCCTGGATGGGATGTCAGGTGGGATAATCAGTGTTAAAATGCAACCACTGCTTTTTGAAATATTCTCCAGTCCTTTTAGGAAACCATTGATTTTTACTCATCTGATGTTTTAGTTTTTTTTGTTGCATGTGGATTAGGGTTAATCCCGTCTGTGCTGATCTCAGATTGGCAGAAGGTGCTGCATGCGTGATGCATTTTTTTTTACAAGCACTTGGCTGTATAGAGATGAAAGATTATCCTGGTGAAAGCAGAATGACAGAATCTCCTGATTGGAATTCAGGCTTCGTTTTGTGTATTTATTTGTGTAATGTGTAATTATTTGTGTAATGTGATTTATTAATTGTAAAACATGGATGCAGATGTCATTGTGGCCTTATATTAGAATTTGGTGATCAGTGGTCATTGTTAACAAACCACAACACACAGTGTGCAACAATGAAATGTGTCCTCTGCATTTATATGACTTTCGTGACATAGCAGGGGTCAGCTAATTCAGCACCCGGGGAGCAGTGCTTGGGGACGGTACCTTGCTTAGAGTACCTCAGTGGTGACTTGCTGGTGGGGGATTTGAACCTTTCAATTACAAGTGCGCGTACCTAACCATCAAGCCACCACTGCCCCAGGGTTGGGGAGCTGAATCCCATTTATGTTCTGTTTGTAGTTTGCATGCTCTCCTGTGTGTGTGTGTGTGTGTGTGTGTGTGTGTGTGTGTGTGTGTGTGTGTGTGTGTGTGTGTGTGTGTGTGTGTGTGTCCTACTATGGACCAGCCCAGGATGGACCCCAACCTCTGTTGCCTGGAATGAAGTAATTAAATGAATGAATGTTAATTCTGTTTGTCTACCTCAGTACCTCTGATTTTAATTCCTGCTGCGAAATTATTTTGATGGCTAACTGCTTAAACCATAGATAGAGTTAATTGATTAATCATATTTTCCTCTGCACCACAGATACTACGCCATCTGCTGTCAGCCCCTGGTATACAGGAACAAGATGACACCCATCAGGGTGGCTCTGATGCTAGGAGGGTGCTGGATCATCCCCTCCTTCATCTCCTTTCTTCCCATAATGCAAAGCTGGAATACCATTGGCATAGAGGACATTGTACGTAAGCGTCTTACAATTAATAATCCGAAGCCTGACACTTTTTCTGTGGTCATCAGCCTCAAGAAAGTCCCTAACCGTAATTTTGGATGTATGTGCTCCACTCATGGTCCGCATCCCCCCTAGATCAAGGAGAGGGAGCTCAGCCTGGCTGCCAACGAGACATACTGCATCTTCCTGGTGAACGGGCCGTACGCACTGGTCTGCTCCGCTGTTGCCTTCTACGTGCCGCTGGGGCTCATGGCACTGGCCTACCAGCGCATCTACGTGACGGCCATGGCGCACGCCCGGCACATTGGCACACTGCACCGCGCTGGCTCCGCCCCCGAGCAACAGGCAGGGCCCGACCAGCAGGGCACCAGCCGCATCAAGGTGGAGACCAAGGCGGCCAAGACGCTGGCCGTCATCATGGGCTGCTTCTGTCTGTGCTGGGCGCCCTTCTTCCTCACCAATGTGGTGGACCCCTTCATCCACTACAGTGTGCCCTGGCAAGTGTGGACCGCCTGGCTCTGGCTGGGCTACATCAACTCGGGCCTCAACCCCTTCCTGTACGCCTTTCTGAACCGTGCCTTCCGTCGCGCCTTCCTCGTCATCCTCTGCTGTGGCGATGAGCGCTACGTCCGGCAGGGCAGTTTTGGACCCTCACGGCCGTACCCCGCCTCCGTCAATGGGACATCTGTCGCACTTAGGTAAGACCCCATGCCAGAAGACGTGTCGGCAGGAGGATTGCAGGGTTACTGTCTGCTGCCTGTAGGGGCTGATCTCTCTCACCCCAAACACAAGGTGTCTGTTTCTGTTATGTTTCCCATCAATTTGCATGTGTTACCATCATGATTTTTTGGGGTGCCATGCTTGGACACTGCATGCTCTCAGTGTTTACTTTGCCATATGATCAAGGAGAGGGTGTCATTTGACGGTGTCGTCAGGTGACAGTGGTGGTCCGTTTGAATGCCGCTCTGCTTGGCCGGCCCGAGTGGAGGCATTTGCTTTTGGCACGCGGACAACTTGGTCTAGCTGATTTGTCAAGCATGTATGGTATGAAAAAAATGGATAAAAAGGTACACAGGCTGTGGTCTGATCGTGCTGAAGAGAGCGACTGGGCTGGCAGAAGGTTTTCCTGCATGTTTAAGAAAACCCCTCCCTCCCTCCCTCCACCATGCACATTTCATTAAACGCTAACGTTAGCTTGCAGCACTGTCACGCAAAGTTGGGCTTTGATTCCGATATCCCACCTCCTTCTTCAGAAGCCCCTTTCATTATGTCCTGGAGAAGATAGAAATGTGTGATAACCAGCATTGAGTAATGAGCTGGAAGACATCTGTGTGAACTGATTTTTTTTTTTTTGTGTAATGTGAGTGGTTTGTGGAAATGTGAGAGGGCTTCTTGAGCAATGATCTTTACGCTTCCATGACAGCTAGTGGTGTGCCAAAATGCCAAACGTGAAAAAAATGACAGCAGACTGTAAGGAGGAGCAGTGTGGTCAGAACCTGCGGAGCACCAGTCGCAAGATGATCCTGAACTGAGGCCTGTGAGTCAGCTGCATGCCTGGTACTGATGATGTCAGAATCGCAGCTCACAGGAAATCTGGCGGTGGGTGTGGCTGTGAGCAGGTACGAGTGGTGTTACCTGAGCCGTATCATCCACCCACAGTATCATCCTTATGGTACTAGTACTGTATTATGGAGAGTAATAAGGATGCAAAATTCTGGGATTTTTATGTTATTTCCCATAGATTCCCAGTAATTCCCATGGAAAGTTTCCAACTTCCACAGCTTAATTTCCCATGCAATAGAAAGGTTATGGAAATTTACCACCCCTGTGCAGCTCTAGGTAGTTTAAAGGGATGTATGTAGCTGTTTTGAATCTTTCCACTATTTATTACATGTAAAAGGCTCCTGTTTCTATGACAGGGCAGAGCTTCGTTCCACTAATCGCTGCTCATCTCCGTAAATTCACAGTCCGCCCTCGTAGCTCCTGTTCTCTCGTTTATTGGAGACGGATTTCTGGTCTGCAGCATCTGGCGTGACTCTCGTTTCGGCGCCTTTCTGCCCGATTCTCACCCTTTGCAGCGTCACGCCTGGGCTCTTACGCTGTCCCGCTTACGCTTCCCTGCTGCCCACCGGAGTCTGTGTTCGCTGCTTAAGTCATTATCAGGGGTAATGTGAGACGCGTGAATGATATCAGCCTGGCTAAGGTCTGTGTATCTGAACGTGTCTGAAACACTAAACAGATGCCCCCCCGTCCCCCTTTTCCGCCCATGATCTGATTACCTAAACTCGACTGGACACTGAGTCAGGCCAGATAGCACTTCAAGAAAAATGACAAGGTAGGGGGCGGAAGAGTATAACGTACCCGAAATAAACATGGCCGACCTTATTCTGTCTGAGGGGGTTGCGCTGTTGGCTGTCTTCATCGGTCACCTGACCGCTTCTGCTTGTTTTCAAGCCATAATTTAATTAGGAATTGGCTTACAGGTGGGGCTCTGGGTGCGGACACTTCCTGTCTGGATGTTGAGTGCCAGCAAGCGATCTGGAGCTGAGGCAGCAGCTCTCACTCAAGCACCGGCCCCCACAGCTTAGTCCCTTCTGCTCGAGCGAGACACGGGCCACAGATTTTTGGACCAAAGTCGTTATTTGGATTGACTTTGCCTGTCTCTTCTGTCATAAGTTGACAAGTTGAGGAAGGATGAGATGGATGCTGAAGAGCAGGAATCTCCAACGTTTTTTACTCTGAGAGCTACTTTTACAAAGCAGCAGAGAGTGACAGCATGTCGTACGTTGTCCAAGCTAAGGTGAAGAACATACGTGTATACGCGAAAAATAAAAAAACATGTCTGATTTGTAGTAAACGTTATGCATGCTAGTCATTGGCTCCGTATGGGCTGCTAGTAGGAGGATGAGGGCATTACTAACAAATGCTCATTCAGCTACATAAATGCTGTTTAAAGCTGCTTCTGAACCCCCCAGTGTTACATTTTACTGATTCGTACAGGTGAACATTAGCGGCAGCAGTGCAGGTGAGGAGCCTCATCGCCCCTGGGATATACATGTGTAAATGGCCGGCCAATCGTAACCTCGAACCCTGTTGCCTCTTTAAGGCTATTTCCTGCTTTACTTTTCCACATACACTTTCGGTTGTGGACAAGGGGACTGAGCATAAATTCCATCATCAGAGGTCAGCTGTGGATGGCTGCTGTCAGTGTGTGTGTGCCCAGATTTTTATGTCTAGTGGAATCTGTGCATGTCAGTGTGCATCGACCGTGCTTGTGCAAGATAATTGATTAGGTATTTTGCCGTAAGGATTTCAAAATACTGTGGTACACCTTACCATAGTTCTGTCCAAGTCTAATGAGTTTTACCAATTTCACTACGCTGCTTGTATTTCTGTTCGTTGCAATACACCTGCTCCCCCCTGAGTATCACTACTGCATGCATGCACCGACTGCGAACTTCTGCAGCCTGAAAGCGCACGTGGAAAGCGAAGTATGAACTAGTCTTTAGCTGCCTTCACGCTGGAGCTGAAAGTTGTGAGCTCGAAGCAGCCACGGCTCCTGGCTTCTTCTCCATCTCTCTCCAAGTCCTCCGCCAGATATCTGTTGGATCTGAGGGGACCGGTGTGGTGCCTGTTTGTGCCGCTCCATCTCCCAGCGCCCGCTTGCCTCTCTGGCTGTGTGGAGGAGTCGTTCAGCCTCCGGGTCTATCTGGGCCCAGGCTTGCCTGCGTGTCATACAGTTATCTGGGTATCTAATTCACATAGAGCTGTGCTGTCAGCCCACCACACCCGGGCCCATCACATATATCCTTATTCTCGTATTGTTCGTTTGTGTGTCTGTTTTCATTCCTCTCCACTCACGGCCAGGTGACCTGAACTGAAGCTCAGTCTAATACGATCCGCCTCCCATGCATGGTAATATTTATTACAGTTAAAACAGCTTACTGGGTCCAAGAAGCAGCTGATGACTATAGATGGAATAAAACAACAGAAATGCACATTGAATTCACACACAGTAAATCTTACTGGTACCTGGGGGGTCTTATGAAAGCAGTCACGTATCCTTTTAATGGTGTCATTGGGCAGCTTATGTGGGTTCTATTTCACAGCTCACCTCGAAGGTCTGCAGTTTTCTGCAAAGAGGTGAGAGAGCAACCGCCTGGACAGAGGCGGGAGCGAACAAGAGACACCAAGCAGCCTCGAACACAGGCTCTTCCAGAATTTTGTGGACCTGGATCTTTAAGCAGGTCTTCATTAAATGTAACGGGAACGGTGTCCTTCCAAAAGCTGAGTGTTCAAAAATCCATTACTTGACCCATGATGTCAGACCAGGAAGCCAGCGAGGTCAGTCCTAGACAAGTTCGGTGCATGGCTGGTGGGGTCATGTGTTTTCGGGTCGTAGTTTGGACCATACTGAGCTAAGCTGAACACTTTCATAAGCAGCTTTCAAATGTGGAACAAAGCAGTAATTGAGATATCACGCATTTCTCATGACCTCCCCAGATGCCCTGACCTGTGTCTGTGCACATTGTCGAACTACATACAGAATGTTACTACAATGCAAGGCGCCACACAAATGCAGGGGCAAGTACTACAACACCCCAAAACTCATCTCAGGTGAAAATATCTGGTAGATTAATGGTTAGTTCCTCATGTTTTGGACAAATGTGTTGCAGCACCAACCTTCTGGCCAGTATTCTTTTCCTACATAATCTGAATTTGAAGGGATTTTATTCCTGTTGCCTGGGAAACTGCCCAGCTACCGGTGTTCGTTCAGCCGTACTGAGTAACCTTGTGGTCCGTGGCTGTTTTGCTGTGAGATCAGGAAGACAACAAGCTACCTGCAGATCAAGCACACTTACTGGCTGGTAGTGCAAGTTTCCCTCCACAGCCATGACCCAACATGAGGCTGCCTTCTTGGCTGTAATAGCCTGTGATGATGTATTGAAGCGGTTGTCCGTGAGGATACAGCCATTAGTGAATTTGACTGGAAGGGTTTGCTGACATCGGGATGCCCCTTGGGATGCCAGTAAAGGAAAATGTTTTGGGTTGATCTGCAGTGTGGTAAATCACATGTCTTTCCCAGAGTGACAGCAGAATATCAAAGGAAGGCACCATAATCCATTATGATTACAGGTGAACGGTTTTTGAGCAGTGCAGCTTGGGTGTGGTGATCTGTATCAGTGGTTCTCAACCTTTTTTGCACCGTGACCCAATTTTCAAGTATAGGTTTAAATTAACACTATAATCACACCAATCAATACCTGTCGCACAAATTTGATTGGATGTGCCAGTGAATTTTAAATTAACCATCTGTGGATTGGCTTCTTGGATTGGTTGTGTGTTAACTGATTTTGTGCTAGGCATTTACAGACCCAAGACCCTTTTAAATAGGTTAATTGCAGGATTGGGGCTGGGAAATCTAATTGTGGCTCAGCATTGGAGTTTAAAATACTTACATTTCCAACTCTGCCTCACGACCCTTTCAGAACTTGAAATTTGAGTTGCGACATGGAGGTTGAGAATGGCTAATCTATATTTATCAGCGGTTTACTTAATATTAAAAGAAGTACCATGTAAAAGCCCTTCAGTGCATAGATGACCAGCTCCACAAAAATGCTGTCTTTGGGTGATTATTAATCGCCATGGCTACAGTTACTAAGAGAGAGCCACAGTAGGTGTGCACTTGACATTTTAGAACTTTCAGGTCCAATCCATGTTCAAGGGGATTGTTAGCTATGTCAGTTAAGGTGGTATGAAGCAGTCCTCTGCTGCTCAGAGCCCACCACTACCCCTTCGCACGTTACGGCCATCAGATGAATTTTCAGGCTCCCAGATAAATGCTTGATTTCTTTCTCAGTTTCTCTGCAGTCTACTGATCTCCTTCCAGATATGATGAGCAGTTTTCCATTGTTTTTTTTCAGTCTGGTCCCTGTGGTTCTGTTGTGTGTATCTGGCATCTAGGAGCGGTCGGTGTCAAAGATTGATCTTAGAGGTCTAGTAGCTCACCAGGAAAGCCATGCCAAAATCTCACTGAGTCTGAAGGAAATACCAGCAGAGCTTTATAAGAGCAGAGGCACAAACCAGCACACAGCTCTTACATGAGACCTCTGCCTGGCAGGAGGGAGGACCAGAGGGCTAGATTTTACCTGAAGGTTTTATTTAGCTAAACTAGCCTCAGAATCGCCTACACGCTCCCCAACTCTCTTGCAATTCCAAGAAAAAAAAAATCAGTTGCATATTTAGAAACATGCTTAATTTCTGATTATTATGTGTGAATGAATCATCAGCATATGGGTTGTAGAGAAATTTCACCAGTGTGTTTTTGGCGCGTAAATGGATGTTCAGGATAGGGCTGTCATCTGGGGAATGGCAGAGAGTGGCAGTCAGGAATCGTGTGGCATTTTCGGCTGGTCAAAAGGGCAGAGAGAGCAATTCCCTGCTTGTTCTTCTCAGTTTTACAACCCTTTATAGAGGCACTAAGCCAACCGATGGCTTGCAAATGGAAAACAGATGTTGAAAGGCAACTTGAAAATTGTTTTTTAATGCCCTGGTTGCCAGTGTACAAACATGACCTCTTTCCTGCTGCCCTGGGTTAGATTGAGATTCACTTGGTACTGTCCTGTAACTGAACAGTTTCATCTGCCCCACATTCCTGCCCAGGACGGTGAAAGAGGTGCATGCTGGAAAAATGAGTGTCCATACCAGGGAGAAGTACATATGAAAAGCTAGAAATTACCGGCACGGATGTAAGATGTTGATTCAGCTCTTCTAACGTGTTTGTGGCTAGATTGAGTTCTGAGCACTAAAGATGAGTCGTTCTTTTTTTCTGTCTATTGCATCGGTAGGTCTACCTGTCAGTCATCACCTGAGAATCCAACTAATTTTTTATGTGAACCCTCCAGTTAAAAAGCAGAATAGACCTGTCTCTTTGGGTAAGGAGAGAACTGCAGGCGAGAGACAGTGTGATATCTGGAGTGAAAGAACACACAAAAGGAAGGAATTGACACAAATTGCTACCCTGCGCTGCATGAATCATATGCAGAACTGGCCGTAGTTTTCTCAGAGTAAGAAAGTCATCCGCTAGCATTTGTGCTCAGAAATAGTTCTGCTTAAATTTGTATCAGTAGTCTGTGTAGAGAACAGTGTGTGCCGCTAGTATCTCTGTCCACTCTCACTGTGTGTGTCCTTCATGTAGAGATATACAATATATCTAATATATTGGTATCGGCTAATATTGGTAAAAAGTTAAGATATTGCCATTGGATGATGTGTCAATTTTGGTCAATATTGTCAATATTTAGACCGTCAGTAGTCAAAGTTAGCATTACCACAGCTAAAGACACAAAAGGGCGCGACGGCATTGGATGAGTATCCGATTCCACAGTGGAGGACGAGGGATTTTGTCTTATTCACTACTTGAGAGGTCTCAAAGTACCGACCCGCAACATGTTTGTAATTCATTATTAAATCTGGCTTGTAGCGTCGTCCTGCTAATCTGTGTTGTTTCACTGCTGGCACCTCTCCAGTGGCTCAGACGTTAGCTGGTTCTCAGTTTCGCTAAGATAAGGATGAGAAAGCCTTCCATTAAAGAAGGTGGAATTTGATTTTTGTTGAAGTTGCCTCTGACTGGGAAACATACAATAACATGTTAAAGAATGAAATATCACTCAGTTGACCCTTTAAGTGTTCATAAAAATATATATTGATAATTCATTAAATGTTTCTTATTCAGACAATATGCTGAATCTGTTCAGTTTGATTTTGTTGATAGGATGGAATCCAGTTAAAAAATGCAGTGCAACTTGGTAAAATGACTTGGTGTGTGACATAACTCAGATGTTTACACTTCTGTGTGTAGCTGGAAAAATAATCATTAGTAATGCATTACTAATGCATTGCACTGCATTGTAGGAAATTTTATGCTGTGAGCAGGGTGATGCTTCCATTACTATGAGGACAGAGGACCAATGAGCATGAAGATCATTTATTCTGAAATCGCTTTGCTCTTCAGGCAAAGTCAACAAAGCAGAATGGAGATGCATCCGTTATCCACAAGACACTGGATGGAAGATGACTGACTCCGAGAGGGGAATCTGTATTATGTCACCCTGGAAATGGCCTTGTAGTGTGACCTTAATAAATACAGCCACCCGGCTGATGTTATGCCGGCAGAGTCCTAATATAGCCGTACACAATGTACGGGTTCATGGTTTCAGCCGGGAAGAGCGCGCCTTCGGAGGTGTTTGCGTGTGACGCAAGTGTGTTCAAGTTGGATCGAGCCTTCAGGCCCGATGACATTCCACTGCGTCTCTGTGTCTCAGATGAAGCTGTTGGTGCTCGCCATGAAATTTTAGAAAGTGTGCTGTCAGGGCAGACAGGTGAACTAGCCTGAGATGGCCGTAGCTTTGTGGGGAACGTGACATAGCATAGTGGGGGCAGGATGAAGTGGAAATGGGCAAAGGTGATCCCAGATGCTGGGCTTTGTGTATGTCTGAGCCAGGTCCACAGTGGGAAATGCTGGCACAGAGGGCCCAGCGATTATGAACTAACTTCTGCCCCAAGCCTGTAACCTTTTCAGAGGCCTCAGTCCAATTTGCAGTTAGACAGCAGACTCTGCCTCTGCCTATTTTCTTCAATTAATTAGTAAACATTAGGCAATGCTGCCAGAAGACCTTACTGAGTGAGGTGTTCAGTGTGAAGCTCACTGTCTCTTAACGCCGTTTTCTATTGCGTGTTTATAGGTCCTGTCTCAGGACTAAATTTCTCTAATTCTGCAGGTCTTTGCATGGCTGTGCAATGGAACAAAACTCAGGGTCAACTCCTGGGTGAAAGGGTTTGGAGCCCCTTGGCAAGAACCCGGGCTCCGGAAAGCTGTGAGAGACCTGTGGAATTCGCAGTATGTCTGCTATAGAGACGGGTGACTCACTGTGGCCCCCTCCCTTCATGCCAAAGACTGTGCACCTTAGAAACATAATTAAAATAGATGTGGCCAGGTGGCCCAGCAATTAATAATAATGCTATAATTTTCTGATCCTTCAGAAAGAGCTGAGTGTGTGCTGTCGACATGGCAACCTGGTCCGATTCAGTACGACTATAGACAGGCCTGCAGGAAGTAAGACAACATCTTTCATGGGTAATTACACCAAAGGCTCCAGGAGCTAAGCCCAGGAGTGAGCCTGCTGTTATACCCTTTGATTGCAAACATCTCCAACAGAATCATACTAAAGTAATTTTCTTAATCGCCTGATGTTATCATATGCCCATACGGGGAAATATCTCTAACTGGCACATCCCCAGAATTCACTGCAGTGTAGCTCCCTAACATCGTAGACATAAGGAACAACAATGCGACTGATAAAAACACACGACCTGTGTTCTTCTTTTATGCACGACAGAATTTGCCATTGGCAATAGAGATGGGGATGTTTCAGAGACATGTTTGATTCCCAGAAAGGAAGAGAAGAGGGGAAAATAAGAGTGAACAAAGAATTAGCTGAGACCTGGATGAACTGTGGGCTGCATTCGTAGTTTGGTTAATGACCGATGCACTTCGTAAATTTTTTGTAAAGCTCTTTATCCATCCATCCATCCATCCATCCATCCAT
>JAODKF010000126.1:21686546-21718525 GCA_026779585.1 Mormyrus proboscirostris
CGCATGCGCATTCTAAATTGGCGCCTAAATCAAATTTCTTCGGCTATTTGAAGATGTGTGGCAAGCACTCGCGATTTAAAAAAAATGTCCAAAAAAAGAAAAATTGATCTGGAAGGGCGGATGTTTCAGGTTAAACAGAATAGGTTTTACAGAATATAGTGTATTTGATGTAATTTGATGCACTATGATTAAAAAAAAAATAAATAAATTCGGCCCGCACATGGTCACATTTCTTCTCATCCGGCCCTCACCCTAAAATGAGTTTGACACCCCTGCTGCAGGAGAATGCCAAGGTGTTCTCAGGCCAGCCGAGAGATGCATGCAGTTTCCCGGTTAACAACATCTGACTTGCAGACAACTTGTATTTATGAATAGACTGCCATAAAGCCTATTATATAAAATAAATACATACAATGGGTCGTAATAACGAACACACTCAGTGCTACATGGCTTCAATGGTAATTCGGCTCAAGGTACAGTACAATACCATATGTAGTTATTTTTCTTATTACTGCATAATTATTTTTGTTACTGTGTACTATATTATTTTTCCAACTTACCTACAAATTCGACTTAAAGACAGACGTAGGGAACACATCTCATTCGTAACCTGGGGATGCCTGTACAATCTCTGGGTGCTCTGGGTCTGTCCTTGGGCCTCCACCGGACAGACACGGAGCACCTCACTAGAGAGCCAGAGATTGGCTGGTTAATCGCCAGCTTCAGCTGTTAGTTCAGCCTTTCTTAACCATGACAGACCAGTACAATGTTTGCACAACTTCTTGATGAAGCAAACAGTTTTACGTCGTCTATAAAAAGCAAAGATGCAATGCTGAGTTCACCAAACTGGACACCCTCCATCCCTTAGCTGTGTCTAGAAATCTGTCCATAAAAATTTTGAACCGAAACAGTGTCAAAGGGCAGCCCTGGCAGGGCTCCCAGTGAGTTCTGAACGAGTCCGACTTACTGCTGACAATTCGAACCAAACTCCTGCTCCGACTTTACAGGGACCTAATGGCCCAAAGCAGCAGGCCTGGCATTCCATATTCTCAAAGTGCCTCCTACAGGAACCCCCGAGGAACACAGTCATATGGCTTTACGAAAAACCAACAAAATACATGTGGATAAACTCCCATGAATCGCTCAATATTCTTGTAAGGAATGTTCCATAGGTGGGACAGAATCTGTATTGTTCATCCAGATCCGAGGTTTGACCAAAGGATGGATGCTCTTCTACAGTACCCTTGCATAGACCTTGCCAGGGAGGCTGAGAAGTGTGATCCCCTTGAGTTTGAAACACATTCTCTGATCCCCTTTCTTAAAAATTGGGACCACCCCAGTCTGCCAATCCAGAGGCACTGTCCCCAACGTCCATGTAGTGTTCAAGAGGCCTATAATCAAAGACAACCTATCAGCATTAAAGGCCTTCAAGATTCTCATCCACCCGCAGAACTACTAAAGAAATCTTTGACTACTTCCTCCAAGGAAAATGTATCAGTGGGATTCAGAAAGCCCTCAAAATATTCTATCCACTGCCAAAATATTCCCCCAGTTGAGGTCAACAACACTCCATCCTTGCTGTAAACATCATGGCAAAGCCCTATTTTCCCCTCCTGAGTCATCTGATAGTTTGCCAGAATCTCTTACCGGCCGAGCACAAATCTTTTTCCATAGCATTACTGAACTCCTCCCACACCTGAGTGTTTGCTTCCATAACTGCCAAAGCAGCATTCCACTTAACCTGCCGAAAACTGAGCTGCTTCCTGTGTCCTAACCAAACTCGGCTAGATAACCAAACTCAGAAGACCTCTTGCTTCAGGGTTATGGCTTCCTTTACCACTGCTGTCTGCTGCTTCCTTTACCACTGCTGTCCACCACCGGGTTTGGGAGTTGCCGCCTGGACAGGCACCAGCAATCTTGCAACCACAGCTCTGCATAGCTGCCTCAGCAATGGAAACGTGGAACCTCTGCTATAGAAAATCCCCTGAACAGGGGCCTCTGCCAGATGCTCCCAGCATACCCCGACTATACGTTTGGGTCAGTTGGGTTTATCTGGAATTTTCCTTCGCCATCTGATCCAATTCCCTACCAGGTGGTGGTCATTTGACAGGCTAGCGCCACACTTCAGCCAAGTGTCCAAAACATATGGTCACAGATGCGGTGATAAGATAATTGATCATCAAGCTGCAGCCTGGGATGCTCTGGTGCCAGGTGCGCTTACGAACACCCTTATGCTTGAACAAAGTTGTGTTATGTTGTGTATGGACAAACTGTGGTTAGCACAGAAGTCCAATGTTACTGCCTGGGTTCAGATGGGACTGGCCATTCCTACTAATCACACTCTTCCAGGTTTCACTGTCTTTACCCAGGTGAGCGTTAATGTCCGCCAGCAGAACAATGCGAGTCCTCAGTGGGGGGACCTTTCAGCACCCCATCCAAGGTCTCCAAGAAAGCCAGATAATCTGAGCTGGTGTTTGGCACAGGCAACAGTAAAAGCCTGTCCCCCAACTCAAAGTCAAAGGGAGATGACCCTCGTTCCCCAGGGTAAACCCCAACATACTAGTGCTGAACCAGGAGACTATGAGTAAACCAACACCTGCCTGGTGTACTATTACTTTTTCCATTCGTATTCATTAATGGATTAATGTGTTACAACATTTTGATTTTGTTTTTATAGCAGAAATGCAAAGCTTTGTTTATTTTTCCAGGACAGTTGAAATAACTTGTTAATTTGTTTTGGAGGATTGAAGCTCCTTATCTTTATAGAGATATCTCTCTTCTCTGTGGGAACAAAAAAATTTTTAATTCTGTTTCCAAATCGCATACACAAATTTTGATTAATTCTTGTTCCAGACAAAATATTTCCATGATGCCAACTGGATGGTGCTGGACCAGGGGAGAATCTTATTACCGTAGTGCTGCCCTGTTTCTCGTTCGATTTCTTGTTAAGTTACAGCAATAATTTTATGGGGGGGGGCAGCACAAAAAAATGACCAAACTTCTGGTTTTCAGCCATAGCTCTCAGGCCGAGCTGAAAGTAAAGCACCATGGGAAAGTGCAGCATTGTTTTTACCAGTTACTGAGGGTTTAGGATTGTCCTAGAGGCCATTCATATGTGAATCCAAGTAGAATTTATTATTATTATTATTATTATTTTTATTTCGGGACCAACTCATGCAGTGTTTTGTTCACTATTAAGTCTTTTAAAGTTCATAAGCCTTATATTGTAATATTGTTAAACTGCGACACTGCCCCAGCGCTGGATGACCCAGTATCAGTCTTTCTGTAACTATAATTTAGACAATGAGGCTTATGTGCAACATAGGTCTTAATCAGACTGCATTTTTTTTCTGTTCACAAATCGCACCTGGCTGACCTCGTGCGATTCTCCTCTTTACTTTAAAGTGCACGAAAGATATTCGCAATCCAGGATTCAGGCACAACCTACGCGGATTGCACAGCTGATGCTTATTTGGTTGATGTATATCTTTGTGATAACATACAGATTCTGATCACTGATAGATGTCATTATGAGTGCCAGGCAGAGTCTCTGTTATCGTTATTTAGGTGTTTTATCCAAAGGAGCAGTCTTGTGTTTAGCCTGTTTTTACAGCTGGATATCATAATGCTTGGAAACTCGCTGAAAGGTACAACAGTCGAATCCCTTTGGCGTCATAGAGCCAGTTCCTTAAGCCTTCTTGCTGTTCCTGTTGCCATGGTGAATGTGCGGCCCCAGGAATAAAGTGAGGTCCTCTCTAGCAAACATTTGTCACCCTGCTATTAAAGATTGTCCGCTGATGACACTCATCTCGTCATCTGTGCCAAACTGTGTTCTCCTTGGTCCTTTTCCCTCAGTCATTTTAAGATTTGTTTTCATTAGTCTCATTAGGTGTTACACATTGCTGTGTATTGAACAATTTTTACAGACAGCGCCATGAAAATATTAACAGTAACTGTATAGGTGATATAGACACAATAAAGCTATTTAGCCAAATCCCCGTGACCTCCCTATGGATCCAGAGTTGTCGCTCATCTGAGAATCCTATCAAAGCTAAGGAAAATACTGGGACTGACCCTGGTAGAGGCCTGTGTTTTGACAGCAAAAGGGTTCCCTTAGCAAATTTAATTTTGTTCTATGGAAAGCGCTGCAAATGTTTGCTTTCCTCCTCCTCCTGCCTGTGACTTAATTGAGGTCTCTGGTGGTCTCCTTGGAGGCATGACAGGAAGGGTGTTCATAAAGCATCTGAGCTACATTCCTGGGCTGTAGATGGGCTTTCGTACCGGCACCAAAAAGCCTTCCCTTTGGCTGTTGCTTACTGTGGTCTGATAAACGTCTGGCTTTAGAACTCCCCGCTCACACTAGAAAATAGTGGGGTGGCGTGAGAGGTTTTCCGTTTTTGGGAGTCAATTAAGGTAGCGTGCAGCATCTCTCTCGGTCCCTTTCTGTGCTTTAGGGGCATTCAACCAGGGAGAGGGAGACCCCCATTGCCGCTTTCTGTCCAGTTTTTCAGGCTGCAGCCCATTTATCCATGCAGAACCAAAGAGCAGATCAGAGATGGGGCAGGGCACCTTGGCGGGCAGCTGGTGGGAAGATGTCTGGGCTCCCAGAAGCACATGTGATGGTCCTGGTATGTGGGAGAGGCACGGGGCACAAACAATGGTGAAACAGCCCAGCGCTTGGACCAAGTACAGCATCTGATGTAATTAGAGCTTGCCAGTGTTTACATCCTTCAAAGAGCCCTTCTCTCTGTTACCTGTATCGTTGCCATGGTGCCCCATTTTTGTAAATAGTACAGCCTTATTGTGCGTCTAACCTTGGCCATCCTGTGTTAAGCGCTTCAGTTAACCGCGCACTGTCCCTAGGCTTAGACTGACGATGCCGTGCTCTGTCAGGAAAGGCCGATAATCCCACCTCTTGTTCTTGCCCTCCTTGTTCAAACAGAAGACTCTATTATGAAGCGCGGCAATACACAGGGTTTGAACAGAAAGCCATATGTCAGCCCATTGTGGACGTTACTGTAATCCTCCAGGGACGTGCAGGGAGATGAGGATCCGTGTTCAGCGTGGCAGTTCAGCCGATGACGTGCTTTCGCAACCGGTTCACCGCAGGCACCCACCTTTCTTGCACCAGGGGACCCATGTCTCCTTGAGAGGTCCAGTGAGCGGCTGCTTCACCCCGTCTCTCTCTCTTCCTCTCCTAGGCTGGTTTTCCAACCCAGTCCGGGCCAGAGCGACAACGAGCAGCGGATTCTCTCCAGTGAGCTGGAGTCCCAGGAGTCACTGGGCACCACGTAGTGAAGCCTGCTGACTGGGGGAAAGGCCAAGCTGGGACCATTCATGTGGACACGATCAGAGCAGACAGCTGGAGCAGGCTGGACATTGGACAGGGACCTCCTGACCGAGTTTGACTAAAGTGTCACCAGTTGTTTCTGGTAGACCTCACCTAAGGTGAACAGGGGCAGCTGTCCCCCTTAAACAGTCCACACTCTAGGACAAAGGAACTTATTACCTCCAGTTAGGTATGGATTGCATAGCCAGAGTCCCCACCACTCACTGTGTGAGCTTGGGGGGGGGGGGGTAGTGAACTGACAAGATTTTATTTGGACATTATGTGTCAAAGGGACAGTGCCCAGAGCAAGCCCAGTGGTACAAGACTTCAAAAGGCCAAGAGATGGTATTGAAAATGCAGAAACATCAAGGTGGACTCCATGTTTTAGAGGGTCATAATCACAGTTTCCATCTCCACTCCAGCACATATAGCAGATCAAGTGCCCCAGTACCCAATACCTGGGAAAAGTCAGCACTACCAGGAGCCCAGCAAAGCAGCGAGCAGACCAGATCGCATTCTGGGGATCACTTAGCACCCTAATACTTCCCAGAAACATAAAAATGGCCACAGCAAGTAGCTGGCCAGCATAAGGCTTTCCAGTCACTGATGAGGTTCTGGTTCTTCAAGTGCCAGGGGACAGATTGGCAAGACATTGTGCTATTCCACCTGTTCTCAGGATTTCACCTCAACGGAGGCAGCAGAGGGAGAAACATACATCCGCATCACAGGAATCACCTCACCGGTGCATTTCTCTAATACGAGTTCCAAACAGCTTGAAGGAGCACCTGTCCTATTGTTACTATGTGACAACCTTTTACAGCCGAGCTCTGCATTGTATTAGTGTAATCTCATGACAGCCGATAGTGCAGGAGTTCAAGAAAAACTGGCACCCAGCTCGCTTTGTCCCACGACTGCATGCGCCAGACTCCATGTCAAATCAGATGATTGCGTAAAAACCTTTGTACATGAGTCCAGTGGTGTGGCTTCTAAGCTCTGTGGAAAAAGCTGCAGGTGAGACTCCCTTAAGTGCTTCAACACTGTGCCATTACACCCACATAATTATATATTAAAGCCTTTCTCCAGGAGTCCAAGCTAATTTGTCTTTTCAAAAGAAAACTGTAATTCCACATGAGATGAAAAAGCTGAGATCAGCATCAGTTGTGAGGGTGAGTGTCAAATCCAGGACATGCACCTGAAAGCCATGAGCAACCTTCAACCCCACTGCTCAAGCTAGTACATCTTCATGTTCATATTCATGCTTATGCCTGTGTATGTGTGGACCAAGCCTTTTTTAAAATGGTGTTTTCTCCTCCTCCACATGAAAATGCTTAAACAGTCAAACCAGCAGGGGGCGATATAACTAAAGCCAGGTTGGCCAATCAGAAGCCTTAATAACAGGTCTGCTAAGCTAAAAACAGCTAATGTAAACAGCGAAGGGCACACACTCTGACCTGAACCAAGGCGGACAACAGCATACAATCTGACATTACAGCCCAAAAGCCACCCCCATCTACATGTCGACACTGAAAACCTTCACCCTGCACAGGGTTTTACAAGAGCTCCATTCTAAGTGACATAAAAATACTGTTTGTGTGTGGTCAAAAAGGCAAAAACGCATAGAAGAAGCTAGTTTTAAAACTACCTGTGTATGTGTACACAAGCCCTTAGACTGACCTGAAACCTGGTCAATGTACAACTGCTTTTCCTAATGTGCAGTTATGTCATATTCCAAAAAAGAAAGTGGGGATCATCATCATTTAAATATTTATTCAGACAGATGAAAGGTAAAAAACATAAAACATGCTTAAGTACTTTTTGCACATAAAAAAAAGACCCTTTCAGAGCAGGCATATTTACAAAGTGCATCATTGGTTAACTGCTTTTTTTTAAAAAAGTCAAAAAGTAACTGAAACCCAACTAAAAACAGAACAGTTTAAACACACTCCCCAGTATCTTTTTAAAGAGCCCCCACCCCTCAAGAAAAAGTTAAATAAAAAAAAAAAAATTAAAAAAAAAAATATATATATGCAGCAGTCACCGAATAGAAATGACAGACTTGATGTGACACACAGGAGGTCCTGCTTCCTCATCTTTAGGATGTGCATTCTTGACTGGCAGAACCAAACAGCATTCAGGACTTAAACTCAGAAATGTAAACACTTTTATTGAAGTCTGTGGCAAGACAAAAATGCCCAATTCATAATCAAGGAGCTTCAATTGAAAGTCCTGGGTGAGGAGACAGGCAGGAGGGTGGAGCGTCTACAGGATGTCCTTGGCTGTGGAGTTGAGGAAAGCCTCGTGGCTGGCCTTCTTGGACAGCTCACTCTGGAGGTGGGGACAAAACAATCATCTCAAATGTGTCCTGGAAAACTCCAGTCAAACAGCCGAGGTGCTAACAGGCTGGAAATGCCAGGACGGCAGCCTGAAGGACTGTTTACCAAGGAGGAGAGAAAAGCGGCAGAAGCTCACCATGAAGTCTGAGTAAGTGCCCATTCCCAGGTGCTTCTCGCCCTTGACCTCCTGCAGTGGTGTCCTGTGACTGATCTCCATCGCTTTGGTCCTTTGCTGGACCTCGGGGGAGGTGGTGGTTTACAGGCAGCATTAAAATACAGCCATACAGACCGCCCCCCGCCCCCCAAGGGAGAGATTCTGCCTTCAGAACACCTTGATTAAAAGCAAGCCCTGGTCATGCACTTTGGAATGTGGGCTACTGGTGCCCAAGGGGACAGACTAGTGCTGGTGCAGTACTGCCACTTAGTGGATGATAACAGGAAGTGCAAACACCAAAAGCCAATACACCCCCAACTGGTGGAGGGCAAATACCTTTTGACCAGACAAGGGGGGTTTGCCTGACACACTGAGGAAGGTGTTCGAGGTACAGGATGGTGTTGTTGTAGTAGTTCGAAGCACTGTCTGATTAGGAGTCTAAAAGGGAACATTTGAAGAAGCAAAATCCTTTGGTACCAATAACCCATTTAAATTCCCATGTAGCCTGAACAAAACAGGCTGACAAGCTCACCTTCTTCATCTTGCTGGGGGTGGGCTCTGCACGAAAGCTCCCAAGGGGTCTCTTGGTTGGTGTCTTTAAAGTAGCAGCCTCCCCTTTTTTTGTGACCTGTATTTAAAACCAAGGGTGGTTTGTCACTGCCAGACAGACAGACTTTCCACCTGCCACCATTGGAGGGCACCACACTCACACGCTCATTTTTCTCCTTTCCCCGCTGAATTCGATGTTCTTCCCACATGCTGGAGACATACTCTGTGGCCCGTTTGCCCCGCACCAGAAATGCACAGCCCTCTGTTCTCTCCCACTCCTCCACTGCAACCTTAAGTTCCTCCTCCAACTAAGAAGTAGAAAGAATCAAAAACAATACAACCAGGGTATGTTTATTACACTGTAATCACACTACAGCAGATAAATCAGGACACGTCCCATTAGCCTACAGCCACTTACATACATCCATGCAGTAACCAGTTTACTCATCTGTCCAACATGCAAGTTCTTACCTTGGGCAGCATCTTCTGCACCTTGACCCTCTCCTTCTCCTCTTTGAGCAGAGCTCCCCCACGGTTGTTAAAGCGGTTAGGGTCTGACGCCTTCTTCTGTAATAAAATTGAGACAAATGTCGGCGACCTCATTGGGAACCCAGCACACAGATATTGAACCGGTAGATCTACTGGAACTGCAACCACACCACCCATAGTTCTGCTGTACCTCAAAGTCCTGGAAAAGTGCCCAGGTCTTCTCCCATTTCTCCAAGATCTCCAGCAGGGGGCGTGCTTTCTCTTGCCAGGCCTTCACACGTGACAGCTCCTCTTCATGGTGTGCCAGCAGCTCTTCTGTGAAGTTGCCTTTGGGCAGGCACAGGCACAGAACAGTGTTGATACAGCATAATGTTTGACTTTTGAAAACACCACACATAAATTATTTTTTTAATTTCCATTAAGCATGAAAAAGCAGGCTTCACAAGTTCCTTTGTTGCATGAACCAGAACCTTTTCAGGAACCAGGAACTTGGCCCGATTATAAGTCCTAGGAGGGAGTTCCTGAACCTTTTGACTTTCCGTACTCCAGAGTAGATGCCTTTCACTTAACAAAGAACTACTGGGTAGTGCCGATTGGTCGACCACAAGCACCAGCATTAACTTTGAAATTATGTAAAGTGTGGAGGAAAGATACGCAGTGGAGAGCAAAAACTGAACAAAATTATTTTTGTACCTCAGTTACATTAAATTTTTTTGCCTGTGTCTCCATATTTCTGCATTGGAAAATTCCATTGATAACTGACATGCAGTCACTGGTGCAGACGTGGAAACTTGCCAGTGGGGGGGGAAAAAAAAAAAGTTACTTTTTTCTGTGGGGGGAAAAAAGAAGATTGACCTGCTGGCCAAATCAAATAAGAATGTTGCAATCCGTATAATAAAAAAAAAAAAAAAAAAAAATCTTGTGTCCCACTTTGAACCAACATGGGATGTGATCTGTCCTGTACTTTCGGTCCATGTAGTCAATCTTCCCCAATAACAAACAAAACAGCTTATTCATCCACCATTGTTTTGAGGTGGCAGTGTATACTTTCGTATGAAAGAAGCTTTTTGCAGCTCCCATGCTTATTTAACATAAAATTTCCTGGTTTCTGTTGTGTAATGGGAAAATGACACGAAAAAGTGGCCAGGAGCTACAAAAATTCCAGGTTGACACGGCCCAGGAACTCAGACCCAGGATGCTGAACTTTGGTGGGAGAGAGTCTATTGTAATACCAGAAAGGTTAATTCTACTTACTGTCACAGTAGTGCCTGCTAAAGGACTCCCTGTGCTCAGGCCCAAACATGCACTTGTCCCAATTGTAGACCAGCTCCTGTCGGACCTTGTTGATCACATCCTCAAGCTTGACCTTCTGCAGCACCTCCAAGCGATCCACCTCATTTTGCCACTGGAGGGAAGGAGCCAGTTATCCTCAAATATTCAAAGTAAACCTTTGCACCAGCAGACTCAATTTCCTCTAATTCACGCTCCACAGCATTTCTGGTAAATTAGGGGAAGATATCCCATTTCTTAAGCCTTCAATTCAGCATCACTGCTGAATGTTGGTTGGTCAAAACTGACCAACATCTCACCCGTGCAATCTCCAGAGACAGCGTACAGTGTATGTCACCCTGGAGCTCCCTGCGCTCCTCCTCAGGGCACTCCAAACGATTCCACAGGCTGAGCGCCCGTGATTTAAGCTCATCCCGAGTTGAAAGCTGCGATTCCTTTTTCACTTCAAGCTGTGGAAAAGTAAAAGGGGGCATCTAAGAAGAAGCCTAAAGCCAAAAGGAATGGCGAATCACGTGACAGCAGCTTAACTTCTAAAACAGCGTATGGAAGAAGAAGCTATTAAAGGAACAGGAATAACAAAAACCCACACACCAAAACAACCACAGACAGAAGACAGACTCTCTTTACAGCACAGAACAGACCTTACTGAACTTATAGGGGCAGTGGAGATAGAGAGTTAGACTAACTGGAAAACACTGAAAATGGCACTCTTTCTCCCCCCCTCCACCTGATGCCAGATTCAGTTGCAAATACTTCTAGCCCCCGCCTGCTTCTTCAAGCCAATTTGCAGTTAAATTACCAAGACAGCTACCTACTCGAAGAAAAGGCAAACCTATGTGCTGGACAGTTTGCCTAGAAATGAAAGGGGGGGGGTAGACGATAGTCCAAACTGAGAGCAGCATCGGATCTGCAGTGTTGCATTACAGTCTGGGTGTGTACAGTCCTAAAGCTGCCCTCCCCACCCGACTAACCTGGCAGAGCAGCATCTTTAGAGCCTTTATGTTTTCATGGGTAAGCAGGAACACGTCGGCCTCGTTGCAGACCGACTCCCTCTCCAGGCTGGTTTCGGGTTCGTGGCCCATCTCCGCCATGAGTCTGCGGATGTCGTCCCTCAGGCCGGAAAACACTTTCACCCTTGTGCTCTGGGAAGCAGACATGCACTATGCATGAATCAGGACCATAAACAAACTGCCGTTTCAAAGCCTGGAAAAATAGCCACTCTACATGAGGCCTTCACACACCTTCATATACTATACATGGCTTCAGAAGCAGGCCTGGGTAACAGGAGCTAAAAAAATCAATTGATATTTTTAAACATTGACCTTGATTACGACATTCACAAAAGATGAACGCTGAAAAATTCTCCTTTAAAATGAATAGTTAGCAATACAGTACACAATATATGTGCTTAACTGTTTGGTGTGTAATGATATTGCACAATGATCAATCTCAGAACAAATGAGAATTCAAACTGTGGAAATTTTAAATAAATAATTGCAAAATAACTCAAATTATTATTGTGTTGTAATCTGTAATTGCATAGTTTAAACAGCAGAAAGCGCAATAACTTGGCCCGCCCCCCCTCCAGCCACCAAGTAACAACTTGTAGAATTTAACAAAACAGAACCGCAAGCGCAGATTGTGGCCAAATTGGAACTGAGGATGCCCCTTCCTCGTTTAAAAATTGGATGCCTGGAAGCATTTTAGTTTCCCAGTGTCGACAAAAGGAGACAAGATAGACAAAAATACCATTTGCAAATACTGCAAGATGACGGAAAAATTAAGTATTGCATTTTTGGTAATAGTTGTCTTCATTTAATTCACCCTCTCAAAAAAAAAAATTGGGAAAAAGTGGGAAAATTGAATTGTAAATATTGAACAAAACAGTTATGAACTGGATGAACCGATACATGCCTATTAACTACTAATGCTGGGACTCTTCAAACCACCTCATGTCGCTCTGAAGGACATGATTCACATACACTGTCTTTGCTTTCTTTTCTCTTACTTGTTAAAGCCAAAACATGACCAACAAATTGATGCTGCATCCTTTTAGGTATTTTAGCGTTGTAGCTCACAAAACTGAATAGTAGGGGAAGTAATTACTGAGCATACAGACAAATCATGTAATCTGCATGCGATCTTTAACGTTAGTTTATGTAAATACTCGCTATTCTGCCCAGTCCTATTCACAAGAGTTTAAGCTGCAGGGTCTTGGCAGTCAGACTCAGCTGCCCACATAGGCCTATCACTCCCCACCTGGCATTACTTCCTTAAAAACTGCAGCAGCACCCCCCACTGGATGAGGCAGTACCTTCTCCTCACTGAGCTGCTTGATGTGCTGCCGGAGCTCCTGCAGCTGGCTGCGGGAAGGCAGGCTCCCGGTGGGGATGTAGTACGGGGTGGCACACAGCTCCTCACACAGCTCCTCGTCCTGCTGCTGCAGGCTCCGCATCTCCTTCAGACGGTCTCCTTTCTCCTTCAGCAGCGTCTCCACGCGCAGCCGCAGGTCTTTCTCCAATTGAAGCACCGTGAGGTCGTCGTCCACCTGGGGGTGTGCACATAGTGGCCCCATTACGATCCTTCAGATGCAAGGCGGAGCTTCCGAGGACCTCGTTTGAGCGCTTACTGCTACCCCGTGGCTTCTTTTCCCATTGCTTTTCGTTAGCCATTTAAGAATGTGAGACTTATCCCGACATAAAATCAGAAGAAAGGAGATAGTCCTTTGGCTGATGGACTAAAAGATCATCCTTAGATCTGCATTTGGACAATCTAAACTCACTTGATAAGGCTCCAGGGACATCTCCTGATAAAGGGTCTCCAGCTGCTTGCGGAAGGAAATGATGTTGGCTTCAATGCGTTTTTTCAAGGCCTCCTCTTCTGTGATCATTTCATTCAGAAGACCCTTGGGGGAAGGGGGGGGCATTACACAAAAAAATTGCTTCTGGAAGTCTCATTCTATCCATCTTACCAACACCCAAGCTGGGAACACCATTGCCTCACCTCAATGTGTTTTTTCACAGTCTCCATCCTCTCCACCCTCTGGTCCTCCAGAATGCCAATGCTGTCCCAGATATCCACCAGCCTGGCCATGGCCAGGTTTATGCCAGTCACCAGTGAAAACACTAGAGCTTCACTGAGAAGGGAATTCATGGGACAGGGATCAGCAACTAGGACAAGACTCCTATTCTTTTTCAATGACCAACAAAGATTCAAAGCCACATCCAGAGGAAAAAAAAAAAAAAAAAACTAAAAAGGGGCATGAACGCAGATTGTGGTCAAATTTAAACTGAAGATGTCCCTTCCTCGTTTAAATAGGACGTCGATAAATAAGTATTTATAGAAGTTTATACGTTCATCCAGGAACCTCGTCCACGGAACAGAGTAAACACACGTCACCTGAAACTCCGGAGGCGAATTTAGACAGGTAGACGGTGGGGCCTGGTGAATTATATTCTGGTCCTGTCATCGGTACCAAAGTAATGGATACTAAGAATAAAAAAGTCCCCAATTCGCCAACTACAATGGACATGGCGAACATGTTCTGGCCAGCAACGGCCTCAGCGGCCCGGCCGAAGGCCATGTGGCGCCTCACACGAGCTTCGCCGCCTGCTCCGGGTCTGGGTTTTAACCAGCTCGGTGTAAACAGGGAACATAACAGGGGTGTGAAACGGGAGGCCTGCAAATCGCTGAAACGACCAATATAGCAGACTTACCTCCTTCGACTTGACATCATAGTAAAATCGGGATTGAATGCAACTTGTCCAGCAACCTAATT
The DNA here is from genome assembly GCA_026779585.1 of Mormyrus proboscirostris. Taxonomy (NCBI): domain Eukaryota; kingdom Metazoa; phylum Chordata; class Actinopteri; order Osteoglossiformes; family Mormyridae; genus Mormyrus; species Mormyrus proboscirostris. The sequence continues at coordinate 21,700,469 of JAODKF010000126.1, forward strand.
TTAATTTATTGGGGGAAAAACCCCAAAACCCGCCTTTCCCTCTCCAAGCCGCCACCTGATTTTAAAATGTTAGGGTGTCAGAAACAGGCGCGCTGATTGGACGCCGCTCCACCAATAGGAGTCCGTCATTCGGTTCCTGTCACGTGTGAGGATGCGTTTTGCGCTCCCCAGCCGAAGATACGAAAACATTGTGGGGCGTGCGTACATAATTTATTATAAAAAAATGCACATTACAAATATATAAAAAAGTGGAAAAAAGGAAAAATGCACACACTTAAACTAAAATACTTTAAATATTGTTTATGTTTTGTCGCGCCCCTACTGTAAAACATTCCACCTAAAGTAAAACTCGTTTATATTACTCAAAAAACCAAGAGAGGGGAAGCCAGGTCGCACGCCAAATAACACTTTGGTGAAATAATACTCCTTTAATTAATATTTTCTTTATTCATGTAACTTTCTTAGAATGACCAGACGATGGCGGCAGTGAAGCACACAAAGATTGAAGTAATTCAAAGATTTTGTCTGTCACAAACATAGTTATACAACTACAACGTGTAGTGAAATGTACCCTGATTTGGTCCTAAGGCTGTGCAATACGGTTTTGCAATTTAAAGATATATATGAAAAGGTAAGACTAAATGTAATGAAAATGTATATATAAAAATACGTACAGTATACACCACATTGCCACAAGTATTGGGACACCTGCCTTTACACACAAATGAACTAAAATGACATCCCATTCTTAATACATAGGTTTTAATATGCAGTTGGCACACCCTTGGCAGCTATAACAATATCAACTCTTCTGGGAAGACTGTCCACAAGGAGTGTGTTTATTGGAATCTTTGACCATTCTTCCAATAGGGCATTTTTGAGGTCAGGCACTGATGTTGGACGAGAAGGCTTGTCTCTCAGTCTCTGCCCTAATTCATCTGAAAGGTGTTCTGTTGGGTTGAGGTCAGGGCTCTGTGCAGGCCAGTCAAGTTCCTCCACACCTGACTCTCTCATCCATGTCCTTATGGACCTTGCGTTGTGCACTGGTGCGCAATCATATTGGAACAGGAAGGGGCCGTCTCCAAACTGTTCCCACAAAGTTGGGAGCATGAAATTGGCCAAAAAATAATTGAAGAATGCTGCCGCATTAAAAGATCCTTTCACTGAAACAAAGGGGCTAAGCCCAACCCCTGAAAAACAACCCCACACCATAATCCCGCCTCCACCAAACTTAACACTTGGCACAGTGCAGTCAGGCAAGTACCATTCTCCTGGCAACCGCCAAACCATCCATTGGATTGCCAGACAGAGAAGCGTGATTCGTCACTCCAGAGAACACATCTCCACTGCTCTAGATTCCAGTGGCAGCATGCTTTATACCACTGCATCCGACGCTTTGCATTGTACTTGGTGATGTAAGGCTTGGATGGAGCTGCTCTGCCATGGAAACCATTAAGTTCTCTGTGCACTGTTCTTGAGCTAATCTGAAGGCCACATGAAGTTTGAAGGTTTGTAGCAATTGATTCTGCAGATATTTGGTTGCCAAGGTGCTTGATTTTATACACCTGTGGCTATGGAAGTGATTGGAACACCTGCATTAAATTATTTGAAAGGGTGTCCCAATATTTTTGGCAGTATGGTGTATATCAGAATAACATTATAATTATAGGCAATATCTGTACAATGTGCAATATAATAGAATAGACTATGTATAAAGACTCTCTTCTACTTACAAATGAGTTACGTTCCCAATTCATCATTTTAAGGGTATACGCAAATACAAAGAAAATAGCTAGGATGTTGGGAGTATGCACACTGCGCTGCTGCCTGGCAGGAGTAGCGGCCTGAAGTTGTACTAAGCGGAAATGGCGCACAGAAAGAAAGGTTCGTAAGTAGAGCGTCTGCATTTGTGTAGTAAGGTGCAGTGTGCTAGTTGTTGTAGACGTAAATGGATCTTATTATGAACAGTTTAGCTCTGGCGGCATGTTCTGCTTTAGGAGTCATTTGGTCTGAGGATAGAGGTTCTTCCTGAGCCTTTCTGTTTTTGCTGTAATACTCCTGAAGCATTTGCCTGATTTAAGCAGATCAAACAGGCAGTTACTGGGGTGAGATGGGTCATTGACAATCTTGGTTGCTCTGGTCCTACATCTCCTGGTGCAAATTTCCTGCAGAGACTGTAGATCCGTTCTGGTGCAGTGTTCCACCACCGGATCACTCTCTGTGGACCTTTAATGTCCTGGACACAGCTGTTACTAAACCAGGAGGTGATGTGTTGGGTCAAGACACTTTCCATAGCACCAGAGTAGGAAGTCCTTAGAATCACCGGAGAGACCCGAAACTTCCTCAGCTCTTAGGTAGTAGAGATACTGCCCTGCTTTTTTTGGTAAGGCCTGTGTATGTATAGTCTATATCAGATCCTCAGAGATATGAAAGCCCAGATATTTGAAGCGGCTCACCCTCTTTACTACAGTCCCATTGATGTTGAGGGAGGTGTAGGACTGCTGGTATCTGCTGCTGAAGTCCACCACCAGCTCCTTGGTTTTGCTGACATTCAGTTGGAGGCAGTTCTCCTGACACCACGATGTCAGGTTCCTCGCCTCTTCTCTATAAGCTGTCTCATCACCGTTAGAGATGAGACCCTGCACCATCAGCAAATTTGACAACAGAGTTGGAGCTATGTGTAGTCACACTGTCATGTGTGTAAAGAGTGTACAGCAGAGGGCTATGTACTCGTATACAATGGTGTAATGTGAATGTAATGGTGTTGGAGACACAACCACCAACTCTCACCACCTGTGGGCTGCTTGTGAGGAAGCTGAAAACCCAGGCACACAGACAGATGTTCAGCCTCAGGTCTCTCAGCGTGGTGAACAGTCTATGGGGGACTATATTTGAATCGATGGATGAATACAATACTCAAATATCTAGAGCCGTAATTCAGCATGTCATCACTGTCACTTACTGTAGGAAGTAAATTTGTCAATCTGTTCACCTGTTGTCAAGGAGAATTCAAACAATCTGTTCCACATTGATGTGGATGTCTTATCACCTTGTTAGGGTAGCCAAATATTGCCTTTAGCTGTGTCAAGTGACCATACACTTTGGTTTATCTGATTCTCACACCCTTGAGGTAAAACAAGCAGAGCCAGCCTGCCCTTTTGTGGATGCTTGGGGGAAAATATCTCAGCCAGTCAGGGCAGAGAGGAAATCCCAAGTGGAGACCGTGATACTTGCTGCAGACCCACTAATACCAAAGAGATCCTGAAACTGTACAGTATCTGGTGGACTTTTAACCATAAAGCTTCAGGTGTAAGTGTCAAGACCGGAGGGGTCCAGCTATGGAAGCCTTCACCAAAGCGTTTAATCAGAGAGGCCCAAGCAAGTAACCAGGTAAATAATTAAAGCGCAAAATGGTCTCTGCACTTGCTTTTTTTGCACTGTAAAGGCAAGAGAGACATTTAAGTTCTGCTTTTCTCTGAAGAAAGTGTACAAAGGGCAGGTTTGTTAAGCTGTGAACAGGCATGGCTCCAGAAGCTCCTGAACTCAATGCTCTCTGGTGCTCAGTGGCACAAAAAAGTAGCTTAACATAACATAAGGTCCAAAGCTAATTTAATATAAGAATTTTATTAACCAAATTTAGACAAATTATTAAAATCAATGGAAAACCTGACATACTACTTACAACCTAGTGTGAAGCATGGCAAAACATGATAAAAAAAAAAAAAGCACGGTATGTACTTCATAAGTATTTATTCTAAACAACATGTAAATATCTGGTTAACATGATCACATGACACTACACTGAAACTAATTTCAATAACAATTACAAAAAATGGATTTATAAAATGCTGATTTGAAATTACAGCTGGCACATTCTCTGATCTTGGTACATATCTCCCTCATCATTGTTTCCCCAGATAGGTACGGAGCCCAATTTCAGCACTTCCAGTACATTTAAGCCACTTAATACTGTCAGAGAAGCTCTACCTGAGTGCAATCTTAGGACATCAAACTCGAGAAACAGAGGTCAGAACAAAGCAGTGTTGAAAATGAACTTTGCCATTTTACTGCAAGTGCTTAAATGAAGTGAAGCTACTTTCAACACAAATGTCGCGATGGAGTAAATGTGCCTTTTGGGGTCCCAGTGCATGTCAGACATGGTGTAAGTGCGTGTCTATGCTGGAATGAAAGAGGACCATCTTGTGCAATTCTGCATTGATGGTCTTCCTCAAATACTGAATTCTTATTTCCCAAGGTCCTGGATAATGCCTTCTCCGCAAAGGCACGCAAGGCCTTGCGGTTACCTGAGACATGACGCTCCTGGGGAGCCGTGGGGTTTAATGCACACTAAATGACGCTACTAGCTTACATGATCCATGAAATTGAACTCAGAACATTGAGCAAAAAGCAGGTGCCACCTGGAGGCTGAGGGTGGCATGCTAACTTCACACCCCAGTCAAATGGTGTCATGTGGGAGTGGCAGAGTGCAGAGAGGAGAGCACAACCCTCATTACTGAACACAGACACCAGCTGCTGCATGACATGAAGCTGCATTACGGTAACTGTGATGAGTGGCTGAGATATCAGGATCAATCAGGATCTCCCTTGCTTGGAGGATACGCATTTTCCTTGCCAATAGGATGCTCCAAGTGACAAATTAGGGAGTCCTTTTGTGTAGGCAGGGAACAAAGACAGCAAACCTGTGATGCTTGTGGAAAAACATCCTGAGCTGTAGGGGCCGGTCTACACACAGAAGGACCATGTAATGCAATAGAGTCATTTTAGGGGCTCCAATGACATACAGAGCTTGATTTTAACTCTTTTAGCAGGTATGTTATAATAAAGTTAATTTGTCTAGTTTAGCTTTTTAAGACATAAAAGTCAATAAATACTGTCTCTTTCTCAAAGATTTAAGTTATGATTTTCTTAGTACTTGTAAGTACTAGAATAAGGTTACAAAAGGTAATGTTTGAAAAGTAAAAAAAAGTTCTTACAAAACTAGTCAGACTCAAACAGATCACAGGAAGAAGACTTCAGTAAAGAGAACAAGGAATATTAATTCCTGGTCACATTTGACTATCCTGTCTTTCGGTCTGAAGAGACTCGTTGCAGCTTGCAGCCTGACTCTCCACAGATGAATCACCGACTGCAGTTGCTTTGTCCTGGGTGGACAGAACTGCGCTATGCACGGTGTGAAAAAAGAGGTTCTGAATGTCCTTGTCTGCAGTTCCAAAGAAGGAGCCACGTTTCAGAGAGTCGATCACGGAGGGATTGCAACACGCCAGCACCACTCGGACTCCGACCCCGTTGTAGTCCTTCACTATCCCCTTCAGCGTGAGCATGCCAGTGGTGTCGATGAAGGGAATGGATGAGAAGTCTAGGACAAGCGTGTGGAAGGCCAGCTCTCGTGACACCAGTCCTAAGGCAACGTCACCATTAGTTTTATCTGAGCTCTTTCTTTCAGCTTGCTTATTGGCCAGTGCCTTCATCTTCTTCTCAGCCTTCCTCATCTTGGTGACCTCCAGGAATGGTTCCAAGTCTACTGCTTTGTAAAGTGACTTGAGGAAGAACTCTTTGTTGGCGTAATACAATGGGGCCTGGAAACGGAAGATCTTGACTTTGGGCAGAGTCAGGAGGTCACTGTATTCCTTGATATCTTCATAGTGGCTGGTGTCTGGGATCTGACCCAGCAGGGTCACTCTGGGGTTCTGTGTCCGGACAATTACGCAGAGCATGGAGAACACCACCCCAACCAGGAGTCCGAGTTCCACACTGAGCAAGGCCGAGGCACTCATGGTGACCATCCAGACAATGGCATCCACCTTATTAATGCGCCACTGCCTGGGCACATCTCGGAACTTGCGCAGAGCACCTCGCAGGCTGACAATAATGATGCAGGCCAGGACGCACTTCTGCAAGGAGTAGAATAACGGGGCGAAGACCAGCAGGATTAGCAGGACTACAAAGGCGCTTACTACACTGGACACCTGTGTCTGGCAGCCAGTTGAGTCCTTCACCATGGTCTTCGCCAGGGCAGCACTGGTGGTGAAGCAGTGGAAAAAGGAAGGAATGATGTTGCAGAAGCCAATGGCCAGCATCTCTTGGTTGGGCCGAACCGTGTAGCCATTCTTCTTGGCAAACATTTCAGATAATGAGACTGTAAAGGCAAAGCTGATCACAGCCAAGGGGATGGCATCAAATGCCACCCTTGGCATGAGCTTGACACTGGGCACCTTTGGTGGGATGAAGCCTGTGGGGATTGCTCCCGAGATACTGGAGTTGTACTGGCCATTAAGGTCGGCAAAGTGGGACACCAGTGTGGCCACTGCCACTACCACCAACTCGGTGGGCAAGGGGATCTTCAGACGGTCCTTGAAGCGATCCTGAAGCTCTTTCCCAGCCACCAGCACGGCTATGCAGATGGCACTGGTGATCATGTCACAAAGGTTTGTTTGGTGGATGGATTTAAAAATGCTGATCCAGGTGACGATGACAGTTCCATAGCCTTGGTGTCGTGGGATCTTCAGCCCAAGGAGGTACTTGGCTTGCACAGTGAGGATAGTGACCGAGGCACCCGTTGCAAAGCCATCAAGCATTGGAGCAGAAAGGTATACAGAGACAAAGCCCAACTGTAGGAAAGCCATCAGAACCTGCATGAACACAAACCAAAAATACATCATATAAATCATGATTAGTTTGCACCCTAGGGATGGTACATGTTGACAGCCACTGGCTGAAACATAGTGTCACGCTACCTGGTAAACTCCTGCCAGAAAGGTGAGAGCCACTGCAACACTGATAGCGTAACACTCCTTGCCACACTCGGAATTGTAGACGCCTAGGGTCAGGTTGTCTGCGGTGGATACTCCAGTCCCATTCCATGAGCTCACGGGGCCCGACTTGCTGTCCTCATTCATGTCAAACCCTGCCAGGAAGAGCTCCCTGTCCACAACCTGTCCTACCATCAAGCTCATGAGGCTAAAGATACCTACGGATACATGCTTGGAGGTGCCCAAAAAAAAGTAGATGATGTTGGCAAAGAAAGAGGTATAGAGGCCGTAGATTGGCTCCAAGCCAGCCAGCAAGCAGTAGGCAATGGCCTGAGGGACCAAGATGATACCTACAATGAGTCCGGACATGACGTCACCCCACACATATTCCTTTAGCTTGTACTTGGGGAGCCAGACTACCACAGGGAAGAAGTCTGTCAGGACCCGCTTTAGCCGGGCTGCTGAGCAGGACAGACTCTGGCCCAGCTTGGCTTGGATCGCCTGCTTTGGGTCGCGTCGCCTCCGCACCTTGCGCTCCAAGTGGACCACCTCGACCAAGTTCTGGTCCGCCATGACCTCTGGGAACGACTGCCGCTCTGCGTGACGGTCAGCCTTGCTCCTGAACAAAGACACAGAGTGAACACATCTTACCCATTTTTGATCATTATAATCATATATCCAAATCACATGGATGTGGCCTCGGAGAATCCTCATAAGTATGTGACTTTAGTCATTCATTAATGGCTTGAACATCATCTTTCCCCTGGACTAAATCAATGCTCATATTTAATAAATGTACGTTATTCATAAATACATTGTGGAATGAATTTGGTGATAAATAAAGGATTATATATGAATGTCATCAAGGATTTGTAGTAGCACTTTGAGAATAGCATTCCTTGGCTATTGTTGCATGCCTTTCTTCATGTTTCATAAATGCCTCTCTGGACTGTTGTTAATGACATCACACCAGTGCTTTTAATCAAGCTTCCATTAATAAAAGGTAATAAGAAATTTTACGACACGGAAATTCAACCAACACTCCCTTTCAAATGATGCCTGACGGTATACCAAGGCACTCCTTTGGAGTCTATGCAGGCATCAGTGGCCACTGGCATCCATGGTGTCCATAGTAACCTGTCTTTTAGCAGACTATTAAATCCCAATGCAAACACAGGAAATAGCGTCACAGCTGTAATACTCATACCCCACGTGCACTAGATCATAAATGTCAGCGTTGCTAGTGACGGAGAACTGGTGGTGTATGGAGAGAACACCACCTCGCATTTTCTACTGATATCCAGCTGCAGGTGATGTTTGACGATCAAGGTATGCGAACTTAATGGCATGCAAGCAGGAGATCCGAAATGCATTCCTGATGGAGTGAGCGTCACACATGAAGAACATAAACACAAATAGGTCTCACAATCTACTGTCACATGGGTGTTGCCAGGCCAAAAACGCCTCCTGTTAAACAAGAAAGTCAACTCACATACTGCAAAGTGGTACACGACAAACAATCCTGAACAAATATGGCATTTGTGGTACAAAGCATAAAGATAAGCATGGATACAGCTGTCTTTTTCCCTCCAGACTATTGAGGGTTGTCCCTAACTAAATGCTGCTTGTTACGATGCTTAAATCTATAGTGATAGTCCCTTTAGTCTATGGACATCTTTAAAGGAAAAATAAATCACACACTGTGGGCCTCACTTGGGGTAAACGGAGACCAGTAAACTGTCACGGTTAGCTGAAAGAGAGAACTTTGGTCACAGTGCCAACTAAAAGACCAGCGCCTCCCCTAACGTCGCCTCAAGGCGACAATGTTGCTGCAGGAAATCTATGAAAGGCCTTGGTCACAAAGCATCATGGAACAGAGGGTCAGCAGGTTCACCCAAACGTGTCTAGTGAATTTCAATTTGGAGCTCTGGGGAAGTCAGTTTGTTAGGAGAGCCTGGCCACACGTGAGAGTGCTAGGACTGAGCATCCTTACCTTCAGTTGGAAGAGGGAAGAAGCCCCAAAGAAGAAAAATAAAAGACAAAAGCTTTCTCGTGGAAATTTAAACTCACCCACACGACTTGTGGTGCACTCTCGCAGGTAAAGCCAGGGGTGGGGTCTGAGGTTCAATCTGGTGATGGTGGGCAGCCAAGTTTGGGATTCTGACACACACTATCACAAACTCACCTTTCTCTGACTACGTCTCTCGGTATCTTACAGGCTGCCCTGCAAATCTCCCTTACTTTCGTTCTCTCTATCTCCTTTCATCGGCACCTGTCACGCTTCCTTACATATTCAAATATTCCCACATGCCTTTTTTTCTCGCTCTGCCGGTCTCTCAAGCTCAAGCTCTTGATGGCAGCAGTGTCCCAGGCATAAGTAACATTGGCACAAAGGAAGGTCCCGCCCCTCTCTGGCCCAGAAGCCAATGAGAGCAAGCCAGAATCAGAGGAGGCTGACCGTTCTTCTTGCTAATGTTGGTTCTAATGAGTCTCGGTTGTTTTTCCTCTTGTTTTATGTTTTTTTTTTCCTTAAACGTGATAGGAATGCAAGTTTGCTTGGTAATGCCTTGTGCAATCTAGATGGGATCAGGGCAATAGGGCACATGGAGTCAATCGTTCACTGACTGCTTTCATTTATCTCTGACAGCAGTGTGGATGGGGGGGTAGCGGGGGGGGGGGGGTGCTGCTGTTTAGAAAGGGTCCTCGGAGTTCAGTGTTTCCTGAAAGCATTTAAAATCATCCTATAAAAGGAAGAGCAAAAAAAACAACAGGCTCAGTCCAAGGTCAGTGGAGTGTGCCCCTGTTCATAACATCAAGGTGGCTCCCCAACTCTTTCAGCTGAACTGAAGGTTTGGGAAAGGCCACCATTCATCCTGATCTCCTCCCACAAACAGGTGACTGTCTGTTAAACCTTCCCGGTGGACAATCATTATCTCTGATGGATCTGCTAATCTGCGAAGCTGTTTCTGTTCACAGGAGTTCAGCCACGTTACATCAAAACTACACAAGAAACAAATAAATCGTTGAGCAGGAGAGCCCCCTGGGCAAGGGGGTGGCTACCATAGAAGCCAGAACTCCCAGGTGGATGTGCTGCTGCAGCTCAGGAGTTTCACCTGGTAACCTGTACAGGCATGTAGTGTACGTCACTAAGGATAATATCACCCCTTAACTGAATGCCACGCCACAGGTTACGGGCATACCTCAGTGAGTGCCCCTCCCCCAAGTTCCCCTGACTTTGAAACATGGTCACATGGTCCAAGTGACTGCACAGTGACAGTGACTGCACAGTGACACCGACTGACCATATAACAAAATTTGTCTAAAGGACTCCCTGACTGATCATGTCACATGACATCTGACAGCATTATGTGTAAGAAGACGGTGAAGCCCGCTGGACAGCTTCCCCAATGTTTACACAACGTAATTCCTAGGTATTACACAGCATATCTAGTCTCTAGTCTTCCCTTCGGACCAAATCATGTGAATGACTACTCAACGCTACAGCTACACACTACTTTTCCAATAGAAATATAGCTATTTCAGCATTAGAAATGCCACACGGTCAGTCTGTGTGTCTCTGTCACATTTGGAGGGACCTCAGGGATCATGTTGGCCCAGAATCTACGCAGATAAAGCTCTTTCTGAGCACGAAAACACCTCTATCCGGGTGCCAATGCTTTCAGTAAGTAAAGCACGTGGGTGTTTCATGTATAACCTGTTAAACATTCATTTACTCAAAGTCTGGTTATTACTGAACTGCCCCTGCAGCTGACAGGTCAAACTCTGAGGTGTCACACCGCTAATTGTACGACTACTCCAGACCTCGGCTGAAGCACGCAGGGCCTACTGGAGGACAGCAACGCAAAAGCTAATGTGCAGCTATGGTCGGCAGGAGCTGCTTTTCAGGGCCCCGACACACCAGCCTTTGTCCAGCCCAGATACCAACCGCCACAAAGCCACAGGTTCGGCCAACTTCTGGTATTTGCACAGGGCCCGTGAGCTCATGACGACGCCTCCAAGTCGGACAAGAGCTGCCGTTTTATGAACATTAACAAGCACTGACTAAACACTGACATTTCCCCAATCATCCTGCGGAAGCCATGAAGATAAACAGCCTAAAATAACGACCGTAACAAGCACTCTAAAGCTGTATCAAAACCAGTGTTGATCTCACTCCCAGACCAACAGCGCCTCATTAGGGAAATCTAACATGAGGTTTGCTTTCAGCTCTGCTCTGCAGTATGACCGTTTTGAAAACTTGTGCTATAAAGAACAATGCAGAAAACAACTCAGACAAATTACTCAAAATGTAAGCTGCAGGATGCAGGTCAAATTAAGCACACACGGTATTGCGGAAATACATCTATTTCTGCCCACAGATAACATGCTGGAAAGTGTGAATGTTTTAACCAAAGGAGCATTTCACCTTTACTCTAACTTCACTGGGTGAAAATCCCTAGCAAAATCTCACCTCTGAAAAACATGCAGACACCCATCACCTTAAAAGTCTAACTTTTCACCATGAGTTACGTAAAAACATGTACAAAGCCATCAAAGGAAATACTGGCAGCCCCAAAACTATACCCTCACAAGAAAGTATGACGCAACAACCACAGCAATCCCAGCATGGCATCTACAGACACTCATAGATCTCTGGCTGGTTTTGCCTTAGTGGACTGTTCTGGTCCAGAACCTGCTGTTCACAAACAGTCTGACTACTAACTGACCACTGACTTATCCATGGGTGTAAATTATGGGAGGGACTGGGGGCTTTAACTCCCCCTATAATCAAAACCAGCCAATACAACCCCCTGGATCCCCTTAAATGGATGGAGACCTCAACCCCCCCACCCCCACTCAACCCAAAATTATGCCCTTGGATTTACCACTGACTGGATGACCAATAACTAACCACTAGTTTACCACCTATTAACTGCTGAACTATTACTGACCAACAGCAGGTCAACAGGCAGTCCTTTCCTCGCTGGCCACTGACAGACCATCTCAGCTGGTACTCCGCCCCACCTAAGCGAAAAACTGGCCCGTTATGAATCGCACCTTTGTGTAATGATGTTAGCAGCATATGGCGCTTTAAGGCGACTACGAAAAAAGGAAGCAGACATTTTGCCTGATTGGGCGGATAAGCACACGGCGCTGCCCGAAAGCCTTATTATTACACATGCGGGCTCGGATTATCCTGCAGACTAACGATGCACACTGACGCAACGGCCCTTCGGGGCAGACAGTGCGTAAATACGGCCAGGCGGAGACGCGTCAGAAGCAGCGTGCGACGCGCGGCTTTGTGGTAAATGGCGATGTAAATGTACTCCTTGATGATCAGCCACTATTCTGAAAGCTGAAGTCATGTATTAAATGTGAAAAGTGGAGCAAATGGACGGGTTTCTTGGGCGTCTGCGATCGTGAAAGCCTAACGTTATGCCGAAAGTATGAAAAAGGAAGCGGATTGGATCATGCAGAGGCGGCATGGACGGAAGCCCGCTGATGGCTGACGTCTGCCCTGCGGTGTTTGGCGGGTGTGGGCAACATCCCGAGGTGCGTCTCACCCTTCCCTGCGGAGCCGAGTAAGTCTCGGGTGGGTTCCTCAGCCATGCCTTCGGGCCTGGAGACGGAGCGGAGCGGCCGTACACGCCGAGGTCCATGGGAAGGCTAAACCCGGCCCACATCATCGTCCAATCAGCAAGGCGAACTCCGGGGAGGCGGCTGCCCACAGCCACGCTGCTCGTAGCCGCAGAGACGGTGATGCTGACACGCCGGGGCTGCTTTGTCCCGCGGGGAGATAAACGCCAGCGTGCCTGCTGGCCACGGTGCAGGAAAACAGGGCTGCATTTACTGTCTACTGTCGGTGTTTCAGTAGAGCTTTAATGTCAAATGTACGGTGCTCTGTGACACCTTTTCTAATAAATATGTGCGGTGTCTCTTTACGAGCTGGTTTAAAAACAGTCGTTATTTGGGTGCTATAGAGACCGATCTCTGACTGCAATAAGTCACTTCCTTTGCATTTTTAAATAAAGAAGCGCAAAAGTTCAAATGAACTTCAGGGCATGGTGTGTACCACATGGCATGAAGACTGAATTATACCAAGCCCTATTCATTCAGATCCATTGAACTCTGTGGTCGGTACAATAACTCTGAGGTCCCAGGTGGGCTTGTACCCTATGCCACATCAGCTTCCAGCACCGGGCGCAGTTTAGATGTTGTGAAATGATGGGACACAGATAAAATGCGGAGCATGTGGGTTGAGGGGGGCACGACCTTTTACATTCATTAACCCCATACAGAGAAAGCGATCCAGCCTGGACACTTCTTGAGTGTTTAATATGTAGACCTTCCTATGTGCAAAACCAGGAATCGCAACTTATTCCTCGTAAACGACACACGGTGGGGAAGGAAACTCACAGAACAGGACGCCCAAACTTTCCTCTGCTCATCCTTTTTCAATGGCTAGGATACAGCCTACATTATTAATGTAAAACTGCTGTGTGAGTTACTGACCATGCAAATTGAGTGTAGTTCTGACAGTTTATCGCCTGACATTTCAGGGAGTTAACTCAATAATACTGTAACACCGACCCCATATCTTAAACAATTAAGTAGGCCCACTTGTGTGCGTTTATTCTACTGTTTGTTGATGTGTTTATTACCATCAGGTACTACTATAGTGCTTACAGAAATCTTTGGATGCCTCCTTAATTTGGTAAAAAAATATATAGCACATTTATTTTTATATTTGTTTTATAACAGAAATCATTACTTTCATATGTTTACAAAAAGTATGTATCACATTAGAAACCATCAGTAGTTTTAAGTAAAACATTAATCTCAAGTATGAGAGCTGTTCTGAATTTAACGGTTCATTCATAGAGTTTCATTAGGTTCTTTTTAAGTAGCAACAACTTAGCAATTACATAAAACACCATTTGTGTTAATTATCGCTTTGGGAGCCAACGACTACAATTGCAATTAATAGCAAAATTGTAGTAACAGAACTAAATGGGTTAGTCAAAAAATTATAACACTTAAGAAGAAAATCTATGTGCAGATGATATGTGCAGATATGTTAAAGGTTGCTTCTTAATGGATGTTTGTTACGAGACCAATATATTTGCAACATTTTTACAGAATCAATGAAGTGCCCCCAGACTTTCTATGAGCACGGTATATGTATAAATGCAGTATAGGTATACTATATGTGTTTCCCACGGGATCAATAAACTTCATCCTATATAGAAGTCCATCAGCACTTGTGTTGCACAATGTTTTTGCGAGTTTGTGAGCAGTAATTATTCTCCCATTGCTGTGGAGTGCAAATCTGTGCGTACAAAGGTCTGGCCTAATAGTTAAACTTCTGAAGTAACTGATTTTATTTTCAGGGAACTAATTTTCAGAGAAGGTATATATGCTGGTTGAAATTAAGCTGACTGCGATTTTCCTGTTGTTTTTTTCCCCCACAAATATACATAATTATATTTCACTTAGCACAGCAAGGAAGGCCAAAGTCTGGGTGGTTTTGATGACAGTTGCAGTTTTTTATATGGGATAATTTCCATTGAGAGTTGAATCTAAAGCCATTGCATGTTTTCACCACTCGAGGGCGCAATCCTATATATTGATAACGAAGTCTTACCTATGAATAAAGTATTAAAATGTCGCAATTGTAGGTACGTTATTAACCAGCTGGTGGTTTGCTGAACTGAACTTTTTAGAGATCTTGTTCTATGGGACTCTAAAATTCTCTAGTGAGAAATTCGTAATATGATACGTCTTTAAAGAAGGCTCAGAATTATTGATGTTTAGGTATTGTAATGATAATATCAGCTTTTCTGTTCAATTGGCAGGGACTGATGGGTCAATTTGTAACTTAGTACCTCTCTTTTCCACTGGAGGCGGTATTTTTATATGTCACTAACCAGATGGGCACCAAGCAGCTCGATACATTTACGTAATTTATTTAAACTTTTAGAAACTTAAGTGTATTTGGTATGAGATTCCTGTAGGCAGGGGGACAACAGCTTATATGGAGCAGGGTATATCTATGACTGTCTGTAGTAGAACTGTGGAAATAATAAAGGTAATAGTGGATACATGAATACCTAGAATAAGTCCCTGCAAATATAAAGTTGACATGCAAACTCCACACACACATGGAATGAGAGGCTGGAACTGAACTCATAACCCTGGAGCTGTGAATCTGCAGAGCCTTAATATATGTATATGTATATGTATATATACAGAGATTACACATAATACAAGAGAATACAAATTTAGAAGAAACTAAGGATTTTAAACTTAAATATCTATGACAACTATAAAAATCTCTGTACACTAAAGATGGACAGCAAGAGAACATAATGTGACTGTATTATAGTTTCCAGGGTATTATAAAGACAAAACAGAACAGGACAAGACAAAAACATGTGCAAAATGTCAGATGTACAAAATAAGCATGAGCAAATTTAGCAAGAGGTAAAATTGTGCATATTTGTGAAATTGTGCAAATGTCAAAACTTGTCCAAAAAGGTGCATTTTCCGAAATTGAAGCATTTGTGTGGTGGCAGTGAGTTTAGTGCTCTGACTGCTTGTGAGAAGAAGCTCCTGCAGTGTCTGGCAGTTAGAGTTCTGATGCTTCGGAACCGTCTGCCAGATGGCAGGAGGGAGAAGTGTGCATGCGAGGGGTGGAAGGAGTCCTTCACGATGCTGCAAGCTCGACGGATGAGGTGTTTCTCGTACAGCTAGTAGATGGATAGGAGAGGAACCCCGATGATGCACTCTGCTGTCCTCACTATCTGCTGTAGGGCCTTCTGCTCAGCGACGGTGCAGTTTCCATACTAGACAGTGATGTAGCAGCAGAGTACACTCTCAATGGTCCCCCGGAGGAATGATGTGAGGATGGGAGGAGGGAGGCTGGCCTTCTTCAGCTTTCGAAGGAAGTGTAATTGTTGCTGGGCTTTCTTAGTGATGGAGGTGGTGTTGAGGCTCCAGGAGATGTCATCAGTCATGTGCACACCTAGGAACTTCACGCTGCTGATGATCTCAACCTTGGACGCATCGATGTGCAGTGGTGTGTGTGCAGCCGTCTTCTTTCTGAAGTTAGCAACCATCTCTTTGGTCTTGTTGACATTGAGAGACAAGTTGTTGCTGACACCAGTCGACCAGTTGTTTCACCTCCTCTCTGTACGCAGACTCATCATTGTTGGCGATGAGACCCACCACTGTTGTGTCATCTGCAAACTTGATTTTTTTTAAACAATACTGTGCAGCACAGTCATGAGTCAGCAGAGTGAACAGCAGTGGGCTGAGCACGCATCCTTGTGGGGTACCAGTGCTCAGTCTGAGGACCTTGGAGGTGTTGTTTCCTATGGAGACAGATAGATTAGGGTCTGTCCGTCAGGAAATCCAAGATCCAGTTGCGGGGGGGAGGTCTAACTTGCTTACCAGCTTCTGAGGAATATACCAGTGTATATATCCATTTCCTTGTGTTGCTGTTAGATGTCCCTCAATAATCCAGTCTGAATTTATTGTGGATTTGTCTGGTTCTCGCCATAACAGAAATGAATTATTCATTTTTAGGTTCTACTACAAAAAGAAGTTGTATATCAGAGCAATAACAGAACAATGGTGCTTTAAATGAAACAACACAAAAGATAACACTAATTCTAAGAATCTCATCTTTTTATTAACTGAAATTGACAGGAAAAAATAGGTAAAATAACCTTAAAAGTCTTCTTCCTGCTTCCCAGGACAGCTGTCACTCAGCATTAGGAAATCTCCTGTAGCAGAGTGGTAGTTCAGTTTGCAGTTACCTGTACATTATTTTTTGAGGGGATACAGCAACAAATAAATGGATATATTTTCCAAGTAAGAGTGATACTGTCACGGTGCGGCGGTAGGCGAGCGGTGAAGGAGGCGAGCAGAGCCAGAACTTCAAGGAAACGGGGTTTATTGGAGGCAGACAGGAACGAATCACCATGACATGGAGTTCACACACACACACACACAATGACTGACCCAGGACTCAGGAAAACGGGGACTGATATACATGACTAAACGGGGATTAACAGGACACAGGTGAACACAATCGGGCAGGAACACCAGGTAATGAGGTGGGCGTGGCACACGGAAGGATCGGACGGAGCGGATCATGACAGATACATTCCCTGTGTTTTATATACACATATAAAAGAAGTACAACAAGTAAGTTGAAATTAAAATGGTATTTTCTGTATATGAAGATATAAGAGTAAAATTACAGGACAAACCAACAATTTTACCATTGAATAGGAGAGCAGTCTCCCACGTTCACCATGTTAATTTAACTGGAGTGAAAATAGTGAGATGGGTAATTAATAACCCTAAAAACAGTGATCCAGAATGGGGTCTTCTTGTACTAGTCGACCTGGATGGGGGGACGACGACGACAACGGATTATCCTTCCACGTCGTCATTTTGTCTGATTCGGGGTCATCACATCCTCAGAGATTCACTTGTTGCCTCCACGAAATGGCTACGGATGTGAAACATCGAGCATCACGGGTGACACATTTGCGCTGGTGATGGACAGCAGCATAGAGAATGACCCTGTGGGCGGGGCTTCATGTCAGGCGACAGGGAGGATAAGCCAGAATTTTGTGAATGCAACCTTTAGCTACTGATTTGTTACATTAATTCACGATTCTGCTTCGTGACGGAGTTAATGTACTCCGTGCACGTTCGAAGAATGCGTTTTTCCCTGAAACTGGACTTTGACCCAATTTGAATTTCCTCCGGAACGGAGCGTGAGCGCGGCGCGATGTGACAAGTCCTGTTTTAGTTTAACAATATTCCCAATAATAAGATCCTGTCGGAAAAAAGCAACAACACTGACAAACACATTTACAGAGGCTCCGTTTTAATCACACGCCAGAATGAGCCGGTCTAATCCGCCCACTGTAGGACCCGCTTGCTTCTTGCGTGTGAATTTGCGCCCCATGCGCTGATCCGTTGTACCTTTGCGTGATACAAGCTGGACACACCCAAGGTTTCCGTCCCAGAGTTTCACATTATGCACACATCCTTTTCCAAATTCCTGCCACAATAGCAGATCCTCCCAATGTCTCTCTTGAAATAACAAACAAGCAGGCTACATGTACCTCACATGGCAGTTCTCAGCTAAAGGTTTCTATAAGGTCCGTTATTTATTTATTTATTTATTTAGAACATAAGAAATATACAAACGAGAGGAGGCCATTCGGCCCATCAAGCTCGCTTGGGGAGAACTTTAATAGCTCAG
>JAODKF010000126.1:21718625-21729835 GCA_026779585.1 Mormyrus proboscirostris
CTGCTTCCTATCTGTTAACCAGTTATCAATCCAGGTCGCTACAGTTCCTAAAATACCTGTCGCTTTGAGTTTAAGTACGAGCCTCTTGTGGGGGACAACATCAAAAGCCCTTTGGAAGTCTAAGTAGATGATATCATAGGACTTCTTTGTCGATGTTAACATTTACAGTAGGAGAAAGTGGGATTGGTTGTCTCATGGGTAGGTTGTCACAGTCATCATATCTCAGCCACTAAAGGGTGCTGATGAAAACCGTCCACACATAAATGTTTGTAATTAGTGTCAGAGGTCATCTATGTTGACAGTGGGAGTGAAAGCAGCATAACCTTGGGGTTAGACAACTTTATTTGTTTTTCATATGCAAAAGTAAATTTTGAGGCATCTCATGTTTTTCTTCAAACTCATTACACTATAGGTTGACAGTCAAATAATTATTAGTATTTTAAAATATAAAGAAAGAGCTACAATTTAGTTTTTTCTTATCTAGACAAACACATGTGGAGACCAGCCTCCAAAACAGCTAAAAATGTCATTTGGGATAGGTCATCACATTTTGTTGGTCTGTTGGTGTATGGGTTGGTATAAGGATTTTCAATGGACCAATTTTAAAATATAAAACAATTGTAAATACAAAGAAAGACTATTTATTGCAGTTGTTCGTCAACTAAGAATGCTGTGAGTTTCTTTAGATTTCATAGTGGTAGTAGTAGTTTTCATAGCCTGTTATATTTTACATTTATGCGTTTTACATTTACATTTTTGAATCTAAAAAGGAACCAATGAAACTTATTTGATGTTTTGATACACATTAGATGTGTTTGGTTTGATATTTCATTAAAACTAATTTTTTTAAAACTTTTTTCAAACTGTCGCCATTTTTCATTTTTTTCCCATTAGAGTAACACAGGGAGAATGAACTCCATAGGGTGTGACAACCTACCCCGCTATGGGGTTGGTTGTCACATCTGCACAAAGTGCCTTTGGCAGTCTATATCTTTTGAAGAGAATGGATTCTACCAGAGCAAGGACTATCCATTTGTACCTAACACATTAAGCATTAATTGTGTACAGAAAGGGAATTCTTACCATATACTGTTTTGGAAGAAATTAAATTTAAGTAAAAAGTGTGACAACCAATCCCGGTCTCCCCTACTTAATGATTTGATGTCATGTTTGATATGTTTCAAATTACTCTAACCTTTATGCGTCCTCCGATGGACTGTTGTTTGACAGGTTTGATTTGAAATTGCTGCATTTCTGTCGTTTGTCATGTCTGATTACGGACAGTGCTGATATTTAAAAAATGACATTTTCGCCGACTGCTGCTGTTCATTTCTAGAAGCACCTTTTATTAACGTCACATAGTTTCTGAGCTATCGCTTTGCAATTTTCTGTACAATAAGAATACAATGTGTTCTGCTGTAATAAAGGATTACTTGGAAACTATGGAAAATGTGATACTGCCCCCTAGTGTGCTGCATTGGGTACTGTCACTGAGCATAATTCGGTTAGCGAAATGCTGGGAGTTGAAATGGGGAATGTTTAACAACTTAGGGGGGAGCCTGCCACTCTAAAACGTACTTTGTAGAGGTTTGCTTTCACGTTTACTTTAAAGAATCTTTTTTGTCAGCCACTACCATATAAATCTAATTAAATCCTCTGCGGTTCAAAACAACAAAACATGAAGAAGTTCAAAAGAAATGAATGCATTTTAAGATTCTTAAATGATATGATGATACTGGATGAGGTGACCATGGATCTGGTTAAGATTCACCACCAAACACTGCAGTGCTTTTAAATACATGCACATACAGCACTGTGCAAAAGCTTCAGGTAGCCAAAGAAAATGACGCTAAAATGATCTTCATGTTGGTGTTAAACTATGATATTATGCCTGTCAAAGTGTGTAAGCTTAGCCATTTCAAAACTTCTAGTAAAATCACCCCAGTATTTTTAGCAACCATCCAATACACCAGTGTATTTTTTGATTTGACCACTAGCACACCTCGTATCAATATCCCGTTGACTTTTTAACAAATTAAGCTAGTTAATTAAATGAGCTGGTGGTGAAATTTAACAGATACATGGAATGGCTGGGGTACCCCTGAGGAGAGGTTTTGGAACTGAAGCGGTGTTCATCTAACCATCCAACAAAATATCAATAGGTTTTGGAGAACAGAAGAATTATTTTCTAGATTATTTTTTACTCTTAATTTAAATATGTTCTAATGTCAAATTGTTTGTTTTTGTTCTGAGCAAATATGCCCTTACTACCCAGATAAATGACTTTAAACATTTCTTTTGACTGCCTAAGACTTTTGTGCAGTACTTTACATATCACCCCATCTATGATTAAAAATTAAAATCTAATGGCAAAATGCCAAATGATTTGTATATAATCACAGAATACAGCAGAAAACTGTTAGGGTCAGCCCCTGTTGTCTCACTCTGTGTCCCTTGCCTGTTTGACCAGCAAGCATTGCTGGTCATCCCATCCTTCATGTGAGTCTTTGTTTTGTCCTGTTCTCTGTTGGCCTCATGGCTCAACACGTTGAGCAGCCTGTTGTTTGTGTTCCCTTGTCCTGTGTTTGAATCCCACCTCCTCTGTTTTTGTATTTTGGCTCCCTAGTGTTTCAGTTCAATTTCTCTAGTTCTTATGTCTGATTTTGTAGTTGGTTTTTATTTTTGTTCCTTGTGCCCCTGCTTGTGTCTTTACCTGTTTGTAATTCCTTAGTGTTGGTTTGTATTTTCCTGTTTCTTTGGTTAGTTCTTAGTTTCCCTGTCTTGCGCCTTTTGAGTTTATTAGTTTCACCTGTGCCCTGTTTTCCTGCTCTGTTAATGAGTCTCACCTGTCCTGTGTTAGTCTTGTTACCCAGTTTTGGTTTCTGTATTTAAGTCCCTGCTTCTGTTCTGTTTGCTAGTGGTTTGTTGATTGTTTGTGATAGTTGGATGTCTGTTTAGTTTTGAATATTCTGTTTGTAGCCTGCCTGTCTTTACCCCATTTGTAAATTTAGTCTTTGTTAATCCCCTGTAGTTTTTGACCCCTCGTGGTCTTTTGATTTTGTTGTGTTGATTAGTGTTTTCTGTTTTGTTTAATAAACCCCGTTTTGTGTTCCTGGAGCTGCCAGTGGGTCGTCCACCCTTATTATGCACCATGTCTCGTTCCCGCACCCGAGCTGCCCTGATCCATGACAAAAACATAAATCTGTGAAATACACTGCCCGGCCAAAAAAAAAAAGATTTTTTCATGGACCGCCTTTTAGCTTTGATTATGGTGGACATTTGTCATGGCATTGTTTCCACAAGCTTATGCAACATCTCATCCTTTATTTTCATCCAGATTTGCAATTTCTCACCGAAATCTTGTATTGACAAGTGAGTTGAATCACTCCATAAAGCCTCCTTCAGCACATCCCAAAAACCTTCAATGAAGTTAAGGTCACACCATGAAAATGATTCTTCATGCTCCCTCAACCACTCTTTGACAATTCAAACGCAATGAATCTTGACATTCTTGTCCTGGAATATGCCCATGCCAACCGGGAAGAAAACAACCCATTGATGATGGATGGAGGTCTAACCTGGCCATTAGATTCAGGTACTCAGCTGACTTTACTTTATTGCTGCATAACGTTGCTGGGCTGTAATAATGATCCAGTTGTTGGCTCTTAAGTATTTGGCCGAGCAGGGTATTACACTAAAATGTTACACTACCTGACTTTTGATTGTCATTCTAAACCAGGCCAATACCCTCAACCTTCCACATCTCCAGGGACTTTTGTCTCCCTCATGTAGCCAAACCATCTTTCCTCCAGAGGTGGCGCAGGGTAACTGAGTGAGTAAGGAGAGAAGCCAGGTGCTGAGATAATCAGCTAGTGGCCTAGCTAAACACAGCTTAGCAGTGAGAGGGTATCTTTAATAAGATAACACAGAGCCTGAGTGCTCAGAGGAGGCTGTGGAGAGACGTGTCTGGGAGGACACACCATCTTCAGTCCATACAGAACAGCCGCCTCTTGCGTGTCTGTCGGCTCCCAGGAACTCAGCGGCCACCTGGCTTTCTCCGTAATTTGGAGTTACGGGAACAACGCAGCTGCGGGTTGCTTTGGGCCGGATTGCATCTCCTTTGATACAGGTCACATGATTAACATTACATGAGCAGATCCTGGCTCACCTTCAGCACTCTTAGGAGAAAGACTCACTGATGACACTTGTACAGCAAAGTGGTGGCCCCTGTAGCTGTGGGCTACTCTCCTCACGTCTCTGACTTCTCCTTGTGTTCTTTTTCGGTCGTTTGTGGTCTGCTCCATCTCTCAGTCACAGTTTGAGAGAACTGGGTCTGAAGACCCCCGATCCAAGATGAGCATCACAAAAGAAGATGTGACAAAGTTTCTGGATGAAAACCCTGAGTTTGCCAAGGTTTACTTCGACAAGAAGCTAAAAGTGGGCGCCATCGCTGCCGTGATGAGCCGGCCAGAGTCCAGTGTGGATTTTGCGTCCTTCAAGGAGCTGAGCCAGGTGGAGGAAGCGGAGATGCTGTTCGACCTCATTCACAACATGCAGGAGAGTGTCAACATGGAGAAGGTGGTCTTCAAGATCTTGAAGAGGATCAGCTTTCTGATCCACGCAGAATGCTGCAGCCTGTTCATGTACCGCCAGCGCAACGGCATCGCTGAGCTGGCCACGCGTCTCTTCAACGTCAACAGTGGAGCGGAGCTGGAGGACTGCCTGGTGCCGCCGGACTCTGAGATCGTCTTTCCTTTGGACATGGGGGTTGTGGGACACACCGCCCACAGCAAGAAAACCATCAATGTCAAGGACATATCAGAGGTAGGCTGTGTGTGTGACTCGTCTGCGTATTGCATCTGGCCAAAGCGATCTACACAAGTCGTGAAGTGTGTAAACCAGCCAAAAGCAAAATGACCTGTATATGGGAAAACCACTATGAAAGAGGGTTCACCTTGAAATAGATGTTGCGCCCTTGGTCAGAGTAGGAGTTACAAAACATCCCCAAAAATGAGTACGTCAACCACACCGAGCTGATCAGCTCAAATCACATTTTCCACACATATGAGTAAATCCCGGGTGAATGGCTGCTTTGGCCATATATACAAACACCCATCCATCCATTTTCTGAAACTGGTCATTCGGTTCAGGGTCACAGGGGGTCTGGAGCTTATCCCAGAGGCTACGGGCACAAGGCAGGGAAAAACCCAGGATGGGGCACTGACCCATCGCAGGGTACACTCACACACCATTCACTCACACACTTACAGGCAATTTGGTAATTCCAGCCAGCCTGTTTTTGGACTGTGTGGGGAAATCCAGAGCACCCAGAAACAAAAGCCCCCAGTGACACAGGGAGAACATGCAAGCTCCACACAGGAAACCCTAGTGGGGGCTCAAACCCCAGTCCCAGAGGTGTGAGGCAACAGTGCTAACCACTGCACCACCATGCCACCCCTATGAGCAACATATATGACTTATTTATATATCCACGCATATCCATATATAGTGATGAAGTTGTTGGAAATCCTCTTGACATAATCGCATTTAAATATACCTCATGACCTGGCTGTGATAAGTGGGATTACTGTGTCTGTGGCATTTACCGTCAGCAGAACTGTGTGAGGGATCATCGTCCCGTCATCTTCACCCCAAATCAAATGCTCCAGTTGTCATGAAGCTGCAGGAAGGTGAAGGAGGCGGAGATCACACTTCTGTTTTTAGCCTATTGTTGCGTATTTTAGTAGTGTATCTAATGTGCATCATTAACTGCACATGTACAGGACAGATAATCAACTAAATTGTATGACTAAGCTATTTAACTAAATAAAATTTAAATTACACTAAAATTCTTGATCATATCCGGCTGTACCAACTATAGGATATTTACTAAAGTTTATTTAGATGAGTGCTATGTGTGTCTGTAAGGGTGGTTGGTACCAGCCTGCTAATATCTGTTCATATTCCACACTTTCAGCAGTATCCTGTATGTACTCACAGAGTATTACCGTAATTTTACCCAGACACAAATGGTCTTCATTTGCCAGTTAATCTATGGCACTGAAACAAGTGAACACTAGACTGTTGACAAAATGAAATAAGGTTCCATAAGTCCCCAATACATTTTTTCTAGCGCAGTGTTTCTCAATTTAGTCTATAGGGACCCAGGGTCGGTCCACGTTTTTGCTCCCGGTACGTTACTGTGGGTCCCCCAGAACTGGATTGGGAAACACTGCTCTAGTGGCCTTTAGCAAGGCTGTTACCCTGAGTTAACGTAGTAAACTTGGTGTAAAATGATTAATTTGACTAATGTATTATCACGAAACATCTGCTGAATGTTAGAATTGGGTGATATGTCTGATAATGTAATAATGCATTATGCTGCATATCAGCTAAATCATTTGGACAGTGTTCCACATCTGGAGACATGAAATCCTTATTAGTTTGTCTGAATTCACAGTACGGGAGTTTGAAATAGTGTGCAAGAAAGGAAGGGTTTAGGGAAGCTGCCAGAGGCTTTCTGATCATGCCCTGTTCCCTGTCGTCCCAGAGTACTCACTTCTGCTCATTTGTGGATGAACTGACGGGGTACACCACCAAGAACATCCTGGCCACCCCCATCATGAACGGCAAGGATATGGTGGCAGTGATCATGGCCATCAACAAGACAGATGGGCCCTTCTTCACACCGGAAGATCAGGATGTGAGGATGCCGGAGCAGGCCATGCCCGCATGCACTCCTCAAACACCAGTGTGACCCTGTTCCATAAATAAGAAAAATAAAAATACTTCTCTTCCCATCCTTCAGCTTTTTTTGAAGTATCTCAACTTTGCCAACTTGAACCTAAAGATTTACCACCTGAGTTACCTGCACAGCTGTGAGACCCGCCGTGGACAGGTAAGACGCCATGCTGACTCTGCCGACCATGTGCAATTTGGCGATCACCGCAACACTGACTGCACTTTCCCATCTCCCACCAACCAGCTTTTACTCTGGTCAGCCAACAAGGTGTTTGAGGAGCTCACGGACATCGAGCGACAATTTCACAAGGCCTTGTACACAGTGCGAGCATACCTGAACTGTGACAGGTACTCTGTGGGCTTGCTGGATATGACCAAGGAAAAGGTACTCCACTCTTCCGGATTATCTGAGTATTTCACCGTGTACCGCTTTCTAGAGTAGTGTTTCCCAACCCATGTCCATGGGGAACCCCGGACAGTCCATGTTATTTCTCCCTCCCAACTCCCAGCCAATCAGGAACACCGAAATACCTGGTACAGGGAGCTGAGAGGAAGCAAAAACGTGGACTGTCCAGGGTTCCCTGAGGACTGGGTTGGAAAACACTGTTCTAGAGCAAGTTAACTTACTGTTAGCATAATTAACCTGCCCAAATGACGCCACCAAAGCTAATTTTATTGGAAATTAGTGTTTACATATATCACCCTTCTGTATGTAGGGTTGCTGAATTTACAAACGTGCAGTACTATTTAAAGAATGAACACTAATCCATCAATCTTTGTGCTCCCCCTGCAGGAGTTTTTTGACGTGTGGCCTATATTGATGGGGGAACAGGCACCATACTCAGGCCCCGTGACCCCAGATGGAAGGGTGGGTGCAACACGTCAGTGCTTCCTCCACTTTCCTCAATGGAACTATTATGACTGATTGCCGAAGGGGCTCAATAAATATCTTGTTTGCTGTTTCAGGAAATCAACTTCTATAAAGTTATTGACTACATTTTGCATGGAAAAGAAGATATCAAAGTTATCCCGTAGGTCTTTTTCCTTTAAAAGACATAAATGTAAGAGAAATAATTGTATTATACAGAGAAAAAGTGCTTATCCACTTTCCAATGTTTGTGCATTTGTCACATGATGTTACATCCTTCTCTGATTCGATACCCCCAAAACAGAACCCCCCCCGCAGACCACTGGGCTTTGTGCAGTGGGCTTCCAACTTATGTGGCAGAAACTGGATTTGTAAGTTACCCATAACTTCACTAACTTAAATGAACACGAAATGTAATCTTCAACCATCGCCTGCTCAACTACTTAACAGTTATCTATTAAAATTTAAAATTATTATTAAATTATTAAAATGTGTATATAACGATATCTATATTTAACAGTTTTTTTAATTACAGATTTGCAACATTATGAATGCTGCATCAGAGGAAATGTTCAGCTTCCAGGTCAGAAAAATTATATACTCCTACACTGTTTAATTATTAATCACTCATAGATTTTGATCACCGCACCATATTTAACTCTAGCACCAAAATTCCATGGTCAATTTCAGTTCCCTCTGATTACTAGCATGGAATTGGTCGGGACCTATACCAACAAGGACCTATACCATCTGAACTAGTCAAAGGCTTGAATGAGTAGATGAATCATTGAATCAATTGGCGTGTTTGTGCTGGTTTAGAACCAAAAGGCACCTTCCTCTATGTCCGCTTGGGATTTGGACAGAGAGTGCTAAGCTACCTGTCCCATGCCTTTGCTTGGCCTCATGGGACAAGGCGTGCTATCTGACACATGACTCTTCCCCCAAATGATGCAGACGGAGCCCCTCGATAGCAGTGGCTGGACCATTAAAAACGTGCTTTCACTACCCATCGTCAATAAGAAGGAGGAGATTGTGGGTGTGGCCACGTTCTACAACAGGAAAGATGGAAAGCCCTTTGACGACCAGGACGAGCAGCTCATGGAGGTACTGACTCTCACTTAACTGCCACATAAATACACAGCCCCACTGATTTCTGACTGCCAGTCGATTTAATCTCATATTTAGGAGATAAATCACACTAACTATACTTAAAAGCATAACACCTCAGAAAATGATGTGGATTATTCATTATGCTCCTGTTAGCCTGGCTATTTTATTAACTTCTGTTTGATTTTACAACTTCAGGGCACTGTTTAGGTAATTAAGGAACCAGAAACACAGTCGTCTAGTGTTAGCAACTGAACATCTGAGACTGTGTAGATATTTGGGGGACGGTGCCTATCTAATCCCCCCATCTTCCTCCTTCCCAGTCTCTGACACAGTTCCTTGGATGGTCTGTGCTCAACCCTGACACCTACGACAAGATGAATAAGCTGGAAAACAGGAAGGAAATAGCCCAGGACATGGTGCTCTACCATGTCAAGTGCCGCAATGATGAGATCCAGGACATCCTGGTGGGTGAAGCTTTGTGGGTGCACAGCCATTCTTGCAGCAAGTGGTGTCTGCCTTCAACATATCCATACCCCAGCTCTACTTCCAATGTCGCACATGTCATTTTCTGATTCTTTGCCTTTAAGAAAACACGGGAGTATTTTGGTTGCGAGCCATCAGAGTGCGAAGAGGATGAACTTTCACAGATCTTGGTATGGACCTCACCTTTTAAACCTTTTAAGACCTTCTAAACCTTTGAAGAACATTCATTTTATCTATTTAAGATAGTTGGGAATTAATTGACATAGGACTGCGATCTGGATTCTGTAAGTATGTAAACACTTTTAAATAATTTTCAGTGCCTGTTCAGCTAAAATGACAAGGTCAGACATAATGTAAAATTTTGCAGAAAAAAGAGCTCCCAGGACCTACCAAGTTTGAGATCTATGAGTTCCGGTTCTCAGACTTTGACTGCACGGAACTGGACCTGGTGAAGTGTGGGATCCAGATGTACTATGAAGTCGGAGTAGTCAAGAAGTTTCAAATTCCACAGGAGGTAAAAAAATTGCTATATGTTGGGTTAGTTACCCAAAGAGTTAAACTGAGAGCCAAAGAAGCATATAGACCATTACGGCATAGCATGGTCCTCTAGCAGACTTATCTGTGCCTTTTTTCATTTTGCTGACAGAATACAGTGACAGTTTGCTTGTGGTGTTTCTTTAAATAGGTATGAGTATATTTCTGGTAAAGTGACACAGTGGTTTGTCAGGAATTGGCTACAAAGAAACTGACCATTTAGACATCATGCTCACATGTCTACAGGTCCTAGTGCGATTCATGTACTCTGTCAGCAAAGGCTACAGGAAGATTACTTACCACAACTGGCGCCATGGGTTCAACGTTGGCCAGACAATGTTCACATTGTTAACGGTATGACAAAAATGGGCTACAGATTGGCCTTGATTTTCAGAGCTCATAATCAAAAACTGAGTTACTTTCAGGGTTGGTCTTTAACAAAATGTTTCACATTCTCCTGGGGGCATCAGACCGGGCAGCTGAAGAATTACTACACAGATCTGGAGGTGATGGCTATGATCACAGCCGGCTTCCTGCATGACATTGACCACAGGGGCACCAATAACCTCTACCAGGTGAAGTGAGTATGCCATGAAAATCCTACCCTTTTTACTTGTGACAGCTGGAGGTTTGGACTCAAATGGGAGGGATCTTGAGTGTCAGATCATACAAGATCAGAAACAATATTTCATTTTTAAAGACATATACTTCCAACAAGGTAATTAGATGTTTGGAGATGCATAGACGTTTTAGACTTAGGCAAATATCTTAAAGTCTTTACACAGTGCTGGGAGATCCACGAGGGGTCCCGTGATAACTGTTTTACACAAACAGTCTATAAATACATTGTGGTTTATCGGGACAAATGTAGTATATCACGAAAACCCAACATTTGCAGAATTAGTGTCTGGCATATCTCCACAGTGTTGTATTCGCTTGTTTGTTTGTTTGTTTTTGTTTACTGGTAGGTCACAGAACCCCCTGGCCAAACTTCATGGCTCCTCCATTCTGGAAAGGCATCACTTAGAATTTGGGAAGTTTTTACTTTCAGATGAGGTCAGTGTGCCAGTTGTACCCAGCACATTCCTGTTAAACCAGTATTCACTGCATATATCTGAAGTGCTAAGAGGAAAACCAGCCATCCCATTAACTGACTACGCCACCCCTTGTCCCCCTCCACAGTCATTAAATATTTACCAGAACCTCAATCGACGGCAGATGGATCACGTTATTCATCTCATGGACATTGCCATCATTGCCACAGACCTGGCACTGTATTTCAAGTATGTCATAGTCTCTGTTCATTTCGATTTGCTATTGACTAACATCTGATAACTCACCTGTTACACTAAGCAAGATGAGTTAGAACATAAGAACATAAGAAATATACAAACGACAGGAGGCCATTCGGCCCATCAAGCTCGTTTGGGGAGAACTTAACTAATAGCTCAGAGTTGTTAAAATCTTATCTAGC
>JAODKF010000126.1:21729935-21743785 GCA_026779585.1 Mormyrus proboscirostris
TACTCGCTGCTTCCTATCTGTTAACCAGTTATCAATCCAGGTCGCTACAGTTCCTAAAATACCTGTCGCTTTGAGTTGCTTTAAATGTTGTGTGTGTGATCTAGAGGAAGGTAAGGCAGGGAAAAGTAATAGCTGTGTATAATTAAATACAAAACCTGAGGGCATTCATTTATGTATGTCTCTACCAATATTGTGGGAGCACTGTGTATGTTTGGAGGGAGTGGGGGGTTCAGGGCTGATTTGGTCCCTACCAGCATTAAAACTGAACCTACACCTTTGACAAAACCACAGATTGCCTGTCCATTGCAGGGAAGTCATGCCCACATCAGGAACCATTCGGAATGGTCATGGGAAAGCATGCAAAAGAAATTCCTGTTCTAATTTAACTGTGACATCCATCACCACTTTACATTTAAACCTTTGGCTTGTTTGGTTTAAAACATTTAAAACTAATACTCCACTGTCTGATGTTGTTAACTCCTTTTTGCAGAAAGAGGACCATGTTTCAGAAGATAGTGGATCTCTCAGAAACATATGACGATAAAAAAAAGTGGGTTGACTTCATGTCCCTGGAAACTACAAGGAAAGAGATTGTGATGTGAGTACTTCAGACCCACAGAAGGGTTCAGTGCTGCTCCAGTACCAGTAGGGTTTAGGGGAATGTCCCATTTGGGTTGGGCCTGCAGCCAATGCACTTTGAGTCTCTGATTTTCTCTTACTCCATCAGGGCCATGATGATGACTGCATGTGACCTGTCAGCAATCACCAAACCGTGGGAGGTCCAGAGCAAGGTGAGCAGGCTGCCACTGTTTATCTCAGAGGGTCACTCAGAGACCTTTTATCCTCAAACATGCCTGGTTATCCACCTTCCACTAGGTGGCACTCTCTGTGGCTGCTGAATTCTGGGAGCAGGGAGACCTGGAGAGGACAGTTCTAAATCAGCAGCCCATTGTGAGTATGTCTTAGTGTGTGTGTGTGTTTGTGTTGACTCCGCGTTTGGGAGGCTGTTTTTAATGTACATGTACATACATGCACGCATTTGAACTCCTTTACCTGTCACCCTCCAGCCCATGATGGACCGGAACAAAGCAGCAGAGCTGCCCAAGTTACAGTGCGGCTTCATTGATTTCGTCTGCACATTCGTCTACAAGGTACCACCCTCTCACATTAACCAACCACGAGTTTTAAGGTTCATGATGATACATTTGGGTATTGACTGAGAGCCTTGGTTTGTGTATTTTGATATGCTTGAATGAACTCTTTATTCTTCTCTTTCAGGAGTTTTCCCGGTTCCATAAGGAAATCCAGCCCATGTATGATGGCATCTTAAACAACAGGAAGGAGTGGAAGGCCAAACAGGAGGAGTACGAGGCCGGGCTGAAGGCTCTCGAGGAGGAGAAGGCGGCCCAGGAGCAGGCTGCGGCTGCCAAAAAAGGTGAGGCAGCAGCACAGCCCTCTGTCTGCTGCAGTGCGCAGTGCGTAAGCTACTTGGGTCGCACTGCGTTTCCTTGACATGACGATGTATGCTTCTTTGCTTTGTACAGCTGCAGCTCAGAACACTCCCAACTCAACCTCTGGGTCCAAGACCTGCTCCATTTGCTAGACCCATGGGGTGTATCTAAGAGGGAGGCACTCACCCAAATATGACACAGCCATTGAGTCTGATTGCATCAGGTGGGGATGGGCCATGAGACAGGTCCAGTCTTGCCCCATTCCCAACCACTGAATCCTACAGAAGATCGAGAGGTTCCTCCTGGCTGGTGGGCTGATCATGGCCAAGCTATAGCCCAGGCCATGGGATTGCCATTCACTTTTTCATTTCTTTCGTCCTTCATCATCTTCAAGCGCCTCTGTCAGCTTCAATCACCCGGTATGTCCAGTGAAGGATCAGCTGAGAAGAGGATGCGTGTAGCATAGGCAGGTAGCTAAACAGAAACTGAAGGTGCATTTGACCACAAAGGCATATCATCATACTAATAATCTGGGAAGTGGGTGAGGAAGAAAGCTCTACTCACAGCAGATGGGGTCCGACATGTTGATAAACATATATAACGAAGAATACATATCTAGTGTTGAACTGAAGGAGTTACGTTGTCAACTATTTCATCAATATTCTTTTTTACCATATAATCACCTTGAGGTACTCTGCACCTCAATTCTTCCAGTCAATCATGCTTTACAATAGAGCGTTTGTGCTACAATAGACTTCCAGAAACAAAATTGCTCTTCACATTTTACCTCAGGACAGGTCATGCATAGCAAACTGACGGCTTCTTGGCTGTATGTATGTGGGCGTGAATTTTAGGGTTTTGTTTCAATGACTTTGAAATCACTTAGGGCATTCAACTACTGAGGTTTAATGGGTGTGTAGGTTACCAGGTCAGAGTCCCCTACTTTATATAAATGATACACAAATGTTCAAATAAGGGAATGTGTCTGGGATTAACCAAGGTGGTTGGGGCAGGTGGCCGCGCTAAACCTTGGTGTTCAGTGTCAGAGCAAGGGCTGGTTTCCACTTACTGCGGACGGACCACAACACGCACACCGTAGTGCTGGCCCATCCGCATCCTTGTATACTCATTCTCCTTGCACCACCGTATATTTTGATACCAGGGCTAGGTGGTGCTGTTGGAAAAAGCTGCTCTTAAGTCATATTTGTGAAGTAAAATTAACCATGTCATATGTACTTATGATATGCAAGGACATAGGTATATGGCTTTGCAGGTACAAATCTATTTTTTCTTAGTTTTCAGCTATCTGGTAGTCTTTTCCACAGCAAGGAATCATAAGTGCTGGTATTTCCTGACTTTCTCAGCCAACCTTCTGACTTCCTGCTACTTTTCCCTGGGCAATGAACAACCGAGCGGTGTTTCTGTGTTGTGTTGATTTTTGAGTGGTATGCACTCTCATGCTTGGTCCTCAAATGAAAATTATAGCACAACAGCCATGAGTGCTGAGGTTTGTCTGTAGCAAGTAGAATCCAGCTATCAGGTTACACATTTTAGTGCTGTTTATTAATGAATCGTACAGGGGTGTTTGTGATGAGCAGGCAGAAGATGTGGCTCAGACACAAGAGTTAGTTAACTTCACAAAACTGCACACTTGAAGGTGACCTACACACATTTAAAGCAAATACATGCATTTTTCCAACGAATTAGCAGAGGTCAATTTCAGGGGGCAATGGGGGGAGACATTTTTTTTTAGGAATTTGCAACTGTAAATATACCCGATGTGTAAATACTACTACAAGTAAAAATTCTGTTAGGAGACGTCGTACCCTCTGATGAAGACCAGCACAAGTCATCTGTGTATCTCATACTCAGTTTTTGTGGCTCAGTGACATGAGGCCAGTTGAAGGAAAATAAATCCTGCTTTTTCATCATTGAATGCTGGTGTCACTGGAAAAAATAATCATGTGGATAAAAAGTTACACATAGAGTTTGCATGGTTGTCCATGAGTTTATTGTGAAATATTTATCTGCATCATAGGCATGAGAATCCAATGAGAACGCTGCGGTTAGAATATAAAGAGTAGTAAACTTTAATTTTTGTGTAGTTTTAGTCCAGTTCCCTTAATTAGAAATGTTTGTGACTGAATGTGCATTTGTCTGTTAAACACCTTGTAAACAGTCCTCCTGTGTTTTCCTGTGTTGTTTAGCATCTTATTAAGACACTTCACTGCCGATGATTCACTAGCTGCCAACGCCTCTTAGGAAAATTCTCAGCATTTCCTGCTGTCTGTAGCCAGATTTGCTCTGAGGATGTCAGTTTGGGCAGATTTGGTCTCATCTTGGTCATTTTGAGACTCCTAGGATCTGATATTTTATCACAATGAGTCATTTCACTGTTATGCTCTCCAAAGTGGTGATAAATGACATTCCTGCATGTGCAAACCACACAAATCTGATATGTGCATTGGGAAAGTCTGGGAATCAGGGGGCCGGAAACATATCCCGCCCCTCCAAGGGGCAAGAACTCGGGCAGCAGGAGTCCCCTCCTCAGCACCAACTCCTCATGCCCCCTGGCTTCCAGCCTGTATCAGTTCACTCAGCACTTTCCTATATTGGCCTGTGACCTGAATCCTAGGATTTGGACTAAGGATGGGGGGATTATGCCCCACCCCCTACCACACCTCTCCCGGAGTGACAGAGGACAGCCACGGTAGAGAACACAAACACGGACCCAGTCACAAACACAGCAAGCCGGGACTGATCTTCACTGCAAGACGTTCATGGTATGGAGGACTAGGAAAGAGTCTGCCCTAACACATCAAGGTTTTTCACGAGAAGCAAACAAAAAAAAAAAAAACCCTACTCACAAACTATATATACACACACTATAGTTCATTTTTAAAGGCTCTACATCCAAATTAGCAACCTTAAAACAATCAGTAGTATAATACACTGAAGACTGCTCCCACTTTAACAAGAGCCCCAACCAAAAGTACATCAAATTCAAACAGAAATATTCCTCAATCCTACTTTTATCAAAATCTCTTGCCCACTGCCCAGTGGTGATTAACTGAATTACACCAACTACAGACACTCCCTGGGTTACAATTTTGCGACAGGTAAATCCTTTTCGACTTTCAGTACATTATTCAATAAATTACAAGAGATTCAACGTTATTATAAAACATTGCCCAACTATAATGATTTTGCCCAACTATAGGCTAATGTAAGTGTTCCAAGCATGTTTAAGGTAGGCTAGGCTGTTTGTTCGATTAGGCGTACTGTATTTACATAAAATTTTTCCTTATGTAATTTTCGCCTTACAATGGAATTACATGTTGACATACGCTGGGGAGAGACTGTACCTGCATTATTTAAATTCCTACACCAGGGGTGCCCAACCTTTTTTAACTCAAGATCTACTTTTCAATGGCCAGTGTGCTGAGATCTACCAGTTCAGATAGGGAGCCATAGCTGTTACTCTATTATTACTCTAGCTATTGCCTTTCTGCATAGTTAACATGCACACAGCAAATCCAGACAAAACCAGGTAATTCTCCAAACTAAACGAGTATAAATAAATGTATTTCTCTACATTAGTGGGACCGCTGGCACTGGGAAGATGCAGCTTGGTAAAAACTGACTGCTGTGCTCCTAACAGACTTTTAATTTCTCACACTTTTCGGCTGCGTATAGCTGGTTTAGCAGGGAACTCTGTCTCATAGCTTTTGTGCATCGCTTTGAAATTCCGCTTAAAATCGCCCTTCTTCGGTAAAGCCGCACTCACATTGCATATAAGACATATCGTCTTCGAATTTGAGTAAACAAAAAAATAATCCTCTTCCCACTCTGAATGAAAATGATACGTTATTAATCTTTTGGCTTCTGACATGTTTGTGTGCTAAATATTTACAGTACACGATTAGTTGCACACTGAAAAATGGGTGTGTGCGCAAGTGCACGGATGCTCACGATGCAATTTGCGATCGACTGTTTGGGAACCCATGTCCTAGATCAAAGACAACCAAAACCTGCTATACCATCATGTAAGGTACTGTAAATTGAAGCTGTTATACAAACATAAAGCTACCAACCTACTAAAACCCACATTAGAGCATGATAATCCCACATCTAAACATACTTCAGACAATGTTTTGTTTTCATGTTTATTTTACAGACTGTGTAGCTTGGAAGAAATGAACCTTACTGCAGCAAGGATAAAGTACTCATTATTTTCATACACAAACACAAAACAAATTATCCATGTTAGCACTCATTTGAGAATGGTGTCTTCATTAGCTGTGGGGGGAGAGAAAGAGGAGGTTACTTAGATCTGTGCAGGGTCAGGGTATCAACAGAGGGGTGGCAGCCAGAGAGGACACACCACACACACACACAGAGTATCATTTGCTATAATGTCACAGCTATCCTGGAACAGTCTGAGACACGCTGCCGAAATGCAGGCCTACGCGCTGACGATCCAATAGGCCACCTCACCCTCTGCCAGCTGCTTTGCTATCCGCTCTTGTTCCTCTCGGATCCTCTTCTCCTCTTCCTCGATCCTCCTCTCCTCAGCGGCAATTGGCTTCAGGTAGTCTGGACATTGGGGGGGGGGGGTGTGGGGGGGTGATGGTCAATAAGCATACACCATGAGCAAAACCACCAAGGTGAAATTAAATTGTACAAGTCAGCATCCTCGAATAATGGATGAAGTGTATAAAAAGATCAAAATCAAGTAATAGGTTGTTTTAAATGATTTAGCAGCAAAACCGGTCATGATGTATACATCCTCTAATAATTTGTAGTTTATTTGTTCAGAAGTATACCTCAGCTAGTTTGCATGTGCTCTCCCAGTCATTCAGTCATTTTAGTTCTTGCTGCTGGACTCATAACGTGACATGTTTGAAACATCTTGAAACGTCTTTCACTGTATAGAAATACACTGGATTCCACAGAGACTACATTGAGAAAAGTGATCTGTCTGCACTGCTTTGTGTCAATGGGCACGATTCACAGCAACAAGAGTAAGAATCTGATTATGCTGCTGATATTAACTTTATATGAACATTTATATTGTTGTGATTGTAATGACAAATGTTCCTGAAATGCATGTTCTGTCAAATTTGTTAATAAATTTTTAAATAAGAATGAAAGGAGCGAGAGACACTATATTGGTTGGTAAGTAGTTAAATTTGGCTATATTGTATTTTAGGTATTTTCTTTTTTGATTTTAGAAAAATCTATTGCAAATACCACAATGTAATTTTTGTGCACATTGACTTGCATGTGCAAAATAATTCATTAGTATTTCCAGTAGGTGGCAGCACCAATTTTCACATTACAGGTCAAAGAAAAAAATAGTAAAGTAAAAATATTTATTCTTGTAGTAGTTATGGTTAACAGCTGTATGAGGAGGGTTGAAAGTACCTGCATATCTAATTTCTCACTGTCCAGACAATATACCAAGGTAGGTTAAAAAGCAGCACTATTCTGGCATTTTGAAATCTTGGTGATGAAATTCACCAAGCTGGGGGGGGGGTGTGGTTGGCCAGGTTATTTTATACAAAATACTATGGTATGCCATGTTACCTTTAAAACTATACAACTGTTCATAAAAAATTCACTACACTGCTTGTATTTGTGTTTGTTGCAATACACCTGCCCTCTCTGCTCTGGTGCAACATCACTGCTGCATTCATGCATGCACCGACTGTGAACATCCACATCCGCAGCCAAATGTAGCATGAACATAAGATGCCACATGCATGACTATCTGCAGCCCAAAAGCGCACGTGGAAAACTGAGGTACGAACTAGCCCTTATAGAGATAGGATTATGGTGTTAAAAATGAAATCACCGTATCTGCCCAAGGAATATATTGTGATCCATATTCCATACACAATTCTGTGTGTGTAGTGAGGGCAGGGTTTGCTGAATATGATGAGTAAGTGGGAAAATCTGG
Organism: Mormyrus proboscirostris; assembly: GCA_026779585.1. NCBI lineage: Eukaryota > Metazoa > Chordata > Actinopteri > Osteoglossiformes > Mormyridae > Mormyrus > Mormyrus proboscirostris. The sequence continues at coordinate 21,737,349 of JAODKF010000126.1, forward strand.
CTAGTAATTCAGCCTAAAATGCCCATGACTAGAAGCAAGCATTTTAACTGGATTTAACATTTTAAGTGTAGCACTGTGGCTTAGAGAGCAGCACTTTTATCTGAACTCTGGGGTTGTGATAAAAACCTATGTGTTTGCATGTCACTTGCATTTTCTCCGGCCAGTTAGGCTAATTGGCATTGCTAAAATTGCCCATATTGTGTGTGCTTTGTAACTCCCAGAGTGCACCTCTATGCTGCTGGGAACAAGGTGCAGGACCCCTGTGACCCCGTCCATGATAAGCAGTTGGAACGCAAGTGGATGTAAAAGTTTACTTATTTACGAAACAGAAAAAAACACATCCAGAGTTAATCTGGTAGTATCCATGCAAAAGGCTGCAATATTTTTACAAATGGACAATGATGAAACGACACTGTACCAGTCAATATCATCTCAATAGACCTAGACCTCATTGCCGGGGAGACAGCAGTGGCAGACCCAGGCAAGCGCAATTGCCCAGGGTGGCATCTTCAGAGGGATCATCAACTTAGCAGAACATGGGAGCCCAACCACCACCCACAACTTTTCAGGGCAAGCACCAGCAATTAGGCTTTCCTAAGGTGGCACAAGGGCTTCAGCTGCTACTGATAGACAGGGCTAAAGTACAAGTGTCAGAGACAGAAACCTTTGTTGACAGTGCTGTCTGTTACTCCCTACAGCCAATACTGACCAGTGACTGTACGGACATCTACTGGAAAGAAGGGCCTTACAGCCACAAAAACTAGCATAAGTTTTCACTGCCTATTCTATTTCAAACCCTCAGTAAGGCTAGATTAATAAACTGCACGTTTCTGTAAGCCTGGAAAGAGAGTTTCTTACCATATCTCTTTTTGCCGTAGATGATTCCAACAAGCAACGCCGACCACCTTGCGGTCTGCAGATAAACAATGCAAACAAGGTTACCAACCAAAAATCGTGCCTAAATTTATCATCTTCAAATCTGTAATAGATCAGCGGCCACTAGGTGTTACATTAACGCGGTTAGGAACAATTAACGTTTAATGTACATATAAAACCAGTTGAGCACATTAACAGGGCCGAGGACGGCTATTCTCCAGCTGGGATTTGTCATAAACAGTACAGAAAATCTTACTTAAAATGTCAGTTAATATGCAGTTTGAACGCGTTTTGTTTTATTTTCCCACTGACGCGGGACCAACAGCACCGGCCACAACTAGTGACCTTCAACTTATTTATCCACGGACCACTGGAAGAGTAATCTATCGGCAAAAAAATACTAAGTGCCATATGCCTATGCAGCTAGCTAAGGGAGACCGAAGTGATTCATGACTTTCTGAAGGTCAGTCTTAACGTCGCATCGAGTCGCCAAGGCCTATTTACCCGGCTCACCATCGGAAAGCGCTGCCTCAATGTCAATGGCATTTAAAAAAAAATCATCTAATTATAGACCAGCCGCCAGTGATAACTGGGCACATTAAATGACTTCTTCAAACTACGCACTATACTCGTATGACTCAAAATAAACGTACCTTAATAAGCGGAGAAACCTGCACAGGAGGCACCATTTTACCAGGATACTTCTCCCGATCTAACGAAAAAGGAAATGACGACAGGCCCGCGATTATCGGCTCATGTTGATGACGTAATTTTTAGTCGTGGCAGCGGCAGCGCATGTGCTCAATTTCCAACCCAATTCCCCATCATCGCGGTTACTCGCTGCGTCCTATCTGAACTCGTGACTGAAACATTAGGAGTTCAGGTCGGAAAGCTCAATTTGCCTTTCAGAAGGTATTAGATGTTTTATACATTATAGGAAAATTATGAGAAATGGCCCGTCAAACAATAAATGTTGACCAGATTTTGTCTGGAAGTAGCTTGGGACCTTGCCTTTCAGATGCTATAAGACTTGCTTTCTGCATTATGGAAAAGTAAAAAATTACTGTATTTTATTACATCCTGTACTTCATACATATGACAATAAATCTGATACCTTTTATTCCTGTGCGTGCATCACACATTTTAAGCGGGGATGATTTGACTGCCTTGGCAAAAGCGCGGATAGCATGACCGTAATAATATGCTATTCTAACGTTTTAGAGGAGCAGCGCTAACTATGGCGTTATTTGTCTATGCAGAAATATGTGTGTACAGTCAGAAGTGGTGCCTGTACAAACTAAAGGGCCAACAAGTCTGAACCGTAGGTAATAGATTCGCTTAGTAGCATTACATTGCTTGCTCATTTATAATTTTCCCATGGTGTCTAATTTTACTGTTTGCCATATTCCAGATCACGTTGATACAGAGCATAACTACACAGTTTATGGGCTAATCGTTTGACACATATTTCTGAATGTCTTTAAGTGTGTTTACAGCGTGTGGCTGAGTGGGCTAAGCCTGTGTGCCTGTCAGGTCGCCGATTCAAACCCAGCCTCAGCACGTCTGCGGGTCCTTGAGCAAGGCTCTTAACCCCCAGCTGCCCTTGGCCGACAGCTTGCTCTGTGAAGAGCGAGTTGAAAGATACAAAAAAATAATTTCCCCACGGGGACAATAAAGGTTCAATTACTATTAGTCCAATATCCAGTTTTTTAATCATCGTTTTTGTTGTTGTTATATCGAGTTTTATGAAATCGTAATGGAACCTGGTCAATAATAATATTAAGCGTTTAAACTAAAATTTAAAAAATAAACTTGCTTAATTACTTTTAACAGTACATAATATAGTTCTCGCATAATTTAATTTTTGATTGAACGTTAAGCGCGTCAAGTTATCACTAAATTTAAAGAGTGGCACGACTTTATCAGAACCTTATATTGCACAAAATAATATTGATGGGTGCATAACACTATTCAGTGTGATCCATTAGGCGCAGAAATGGAGACAGGTGTCCCCGAATAGAGCAATGAGTCACTTCTTCTTTGCGGGTTATTGCGTCAGTACAGGAATGTAGACAGGGATTTGGCAGTGAATGCCGTTGCTGAAAATAAATATACATAATACGACGCACTTAGCTCTTTCATAAAAATACTTGGGAATATTACTTCAGGTTTTGAAAAATCGGCACTGGTGGCAAGACACTGGACAAGTTAACGGGGGATACGGGCGATTTACAATGAGTCTTCACAACGAGCAGTTAGCAGAAACATGCGGATATGGAAGTCGCCACTGAAAATAGAACAATGTAATGCAGGGGAGGCATTTAACAGTTACTTCGCAGGAGCGTGAGCGGTTTGTTTTTAGAGTATGACCAAACCTGAACAGCAGTAGAACACTCTGACCAACTCTGGTAGCTGGACTTGGAATTCATCTGGAAGTTTCCACGTAGAGTATAAAAGCCGGACCAGAGAAAGCCGTGGGCAGATGCAGTGAGGGCTCCAGTCTCTGCAGATAACCAGACCACGCTGAACAATCATCAACTGAAAATGATGTATCCAGGATTGCTGCCATCTTCATTCAGCCCACTGATGGATTTCAACTGGCCTGTGCGCAGCCTCTGGCCTGATACCCGGCCTCTTTTCTTTAAGATCGAGCAAGAAATGATGAGGCACATGCAGGAGATGAGGCAGAGCATGGAGTTCATGGAGAGGCTTCATCAAAAAATCTTCGAGGAGATTGATCACATCCCATCATCATTAACGTTCAAACCCATATCATTCAAGGTGGATAATCAGGGTGAAAATTTTGCCCTGACCCTGGACACTCAGGAATTTACCCCAGAGGAGCTGTCCGTCAAGCAGGTGGGCAGGAAGCTGAGGGTGAGCGGGAAGACAGAGAAGAAACAGGACGACGGAAAAGGCTCGTACTCCTTCAAACAACAGGAGTTCAGGCAGGAGCTTGACCTACCAGAAGGTGTGAACCCCGAAGATGTGACTTGTACTCTATCTGACGGGAAGCTTCAAATTAAAGCACTGAGAGCAATCACGCCTGCCATAACTGAGAGAGTGGTGCCCATTGATCGTGTGCCAGCCTTGAAAAGTCCAGAAGTGCAAAGCGGAAACGTGGACAACTGTGTTACTGACTCAAGCTCCTCCAAGAACTGATGACATTACAGCACGCAAACTGATTCATGTCACATCTTGGTCCATAATTGAACTCTTTTCAGCACTTTCACGACAATATTATAATGAATTAGATGTGTTATTACTGTAATTCATGTTACTAGATAAATGAGTAAATACATTTTGTATGCTTGCTTCTACCAATAAATTGTGAGTGTTTGAATCATTAAAAATGTGTTTTATATGTGTGTGTGGGGACTTCTAAGGGAAAACGCATGCAGATTGTTTTTATATTTTTCTAATATGATTCAGAGTGGCTGTGTGTGTGTGTGTGTGTGTGTGTGTGTGTGTGTGTGTGTGTGTGCGCGTGCGTGCGCCCCATGAAATGGCCTGGCCTCCAATCCTGGATTATTTACCCATGGCTTCTAGGGTAGGATGTTGTCTCTCATGACCATATGTGGAAAAAGTGGGGTGGAAAATCAATGAATGGATCCAATCAGCAAATACCTCACCATGGTTACTTTAATTCAACCTGGATGAAATATTAGAATAATTAGTTTGACAACAACTGCACAACTCCTAATAGGACAAACACTCTGACTAACAGTATTTAAAATATAAGAAACAATTATGCAACTCTAAAATGTAGTTTTAGGTGAGAAGGATGCGGCAAACCCTTTGAAGTCATTGACAATAATCACACAGTATTTCCGTGATTCAGTTATTGAAATTTATTAATATTAACAAAAATCTTTATTACAAATGTCCACAAAGATAAAAAAAATGTTTTGAACAATTTAACAGTTCAAAACTTATATTTTTACATTTATTTATGTTAGCAAAATTTTTCATGACAAAAGTCCAAAATGTATTTACAGCATATAAAACCGGTTTCAGAAAGATACAAGCTGAAACTATTTCGCTTTAACAATTTATCAATAAAAATTAATGAGCTACAATAGCATTAACTGCCCATTCTCCAGCTTCTTTTCAAAATCTTTTTTACTTCGTTATAGTGGTGGGGGGGGGGGGGTAGGAGCATATCCACTGTATTTTCAATACAACAGATGTATTACTCAGCTCCAAAACATTGTATTTTTAGATGACTAAGATGTGTCAAACCCTTTACTGGAGTAGATGACAAAGAAACACTCAAGGGGAAGTGAAAATCAGTCCTTCACTTTTTATATTTCTGTATTTATTTATGTTAGCAAAAGTTTTCATGACAAAAGTCCAAAATGTATTTACAGCATATAAAACCGGCTTCAGAAAGACAAGCTGAAACTATTTTGCTTCAACAATTTAACAATAAAAATGAATGAGCACAGGTCAATATCAGTCCAGTGTTTACTCCACTCGTGCCTCGTTGGGGGGATTGGTCATGAAGTTCCTTGCTGCTTCACTCTGAGATGCCGAGGTCATCACACCCGGGGTGCTGTTGATTGGCAGCGTTCTTTCGCTCACCTCAGGCAACACCTGTCTTGGTGCCCGGATCTGAAGTTGTCCATCGGAAAGCGAACAGGTGACGGCATTGGGGTTCACATCTTCCGGCAGCTGGACTATTTGTCTGAACTCCTGGCGTCGGTAGGAGTACAAGCCCTTTTCATCCTCCTGTTTCTTCTCTGTCTTCCCACTCACCATCAGCTTCCTGTCCACCTGCTTGATGGACAGCTCCTCTGGGGAGAAGTCCTTAGTGTCCAGGATCAGGGCAAAGTTGTCTCCGTCTTTCTCCATCTGGCAGGAGACCGGTGTGGTCGACAGAGAGCACGGCACTTTATCCATCTCCTGCAGGATCTGCTCATGAATTTTCTCCAGGAGACCCATGCTGGTGCTCACATCCTGCATGCTCCTCAGCAGCATCTCCTGTTGAAGTGGCAGAGGTCGCATGTGTGGCCAGATGCTGCGTACCGGCCAGTGGAACTCCATCAGTGGTCCGAAGAAAGGCTGGAACACGTGGGAGCACAGCATTGTCAGTAGTCCTTCAGTGTTGTCTCTACTTAGCTCTGGGAGTTTGCTCAACGTCAGCGCTGCTTGCTTCTGCCTTCGCTCTCCGGGCTCACGCTTTATATTGTGACTCCGCGAACTCCAGCACATTCCTGAACTTTCTTGTAATTGCCAGGTTTCTCCACTATGTGTCACCCAACAGGCGGCAGTGATGTCATCGTCTATCCGTAAGCGGGCAGCTTTTGTAGGCGTGTCGACCGCTTCAGAGAAACTTACGTGTGTTGCGTTTTGTAGGTCGAAAATATTTTTAAATATTTACTCATGTCGTTTCTTTCATGTATCTATTTTTAATAAAAGACTCGATATATCCCACTTGAGTGACTTACGAAATTTGAATACAATTCAGAGACATGGCTTGGCCTTACCATAATTCGGCAAGAGTAAAGTCACAATGCAGAGTAAACGTCTTTAGTAGATGGATTTTAATTATTCAGAAG
>JAODKF010000126.1:21754889-21767121 GCA_026779585.1 Mormyrus proboscirostris
CTTTCGGTCACTACCCAAAGCTCGTGACCATAGGTGAGGGTAGGAACGTAGATCGACTGGTAAATCGAGAGCTTCGCTGCACCGATCCGCCTGTCGATCTCCCGCTCCATTGTCCCCCCACTCATGTGTTACCCCTATGTTTCAGATATTACTTGAAGAAGAACACAGAAATGGAGATGTTGTGCTCAGATGAGGATGCACAAGACCTCCTCAGGGAGAACCAGTTCTCCCTGTTACAGTTCAGCACAGAGGAGGTGGCCACGCAGCTCTCCTTGAGAAACCTTGAACTGTTCCGCAACATTGAACCCACTGAATACATTGACAGCCTCTTCAAGCTGAAATCCAAAATGGGATCTACAAACCTTAAGAAGTGTGAAGAGCTGGTCAACCAGGAGACCTTCTGGGTGGCGTCAGAGATCGTGCATGAGGCCAACCAGTTAAGGAGGCTGAAGTTGATAAAACACTTCATCAAGATTGCACTCCACTGCCGCGAGTGCAAAAACTTCAACTCCTTGTTTGCCATCATCAGGTACCTCAAATACATGCATTTCCATGGGTGGATGCTGGTACAAAGTCCATGTTTTAACCCTCTCTCTGTGCAGAACGAGGTCTTCATGTTGATTTTTTGTGTTGCAGTGGGTTGAATCTGTCTCCTGTGGCACCTGGAAAAACTTCCCAGCAAGTACCAGAAACTTTTCAAAGACCTTCCAGACCTTTATAATCCCTCGAGAAACATGGGAAAGTACTGCAGTGCCTGAATAATCCAGACCTCCCTGAATAATCCAGACCTCCCTGAATAATCCAGACCTCCCCCTGTATCCGTTCATCAAAAAGGACCCGACTTTCCTGCACGAAGGTACCAGACATTCTGCATTCGCTATAAGATAAATTCCAGGTCACAAGGTTTCCATTTTTTCACCAGTGCTAGTTTTTATTTTAGACTGGCTAATAATTTCCATGATCTACCTCTTTATCCCTTTTCAGGCAACAGTTCAAAAGTTGAGGGCTTGATAAACTTCGAGAAGCTGAGGATGATCTTGAAAGAAATCAAGCCCGTCAGGAAGATGGCAGCCACAGACATGGATGCTGCCCCGATGTCGAGAACGAGGTGTGTGGGGGCCCTGACAGAAGACACTTATGATATTAATCCTTGACTCGTGTCTGTGAGGTTTTCATAACAAATCACATTAATTGTTCTCTTGTTTGAGAGAATTTTCAGATGTTAATGTTTAAAATTTGGGTCTCTCAGACGGGGCATCCTGGACATGCTGCAGATGGGAAGCCACAGGAATCACATTCATCGGAGCTCCGTGGTCAATGCCAAGAAACTACAAGGACACTCATAGATGATAGACTGATAGATGATAGACTGATAGCTACACCGATGCTGAGATTGGTAGATACCTAGATCGATAGATAATAGACTGATAGATGATAGACTGTAAAATTATAGATAAATGGTAGATTGATAATAGATTGATAGATTATACATAGATAGATTATAGATATAAAAGATATACAGATAGATGATAGATAATAGATTGCTAGATTATAGATACATAATATATAGTAATATATATAGATAATAGATGGATAGATACATAGATAATAGATGGATAGATACATAGATAATAGAAAGATGGACGGATGGATAGTTACATAATAGACAGATGGATAGATAGATACATAAATAATAGATGATAGATACATAGATAATAGACAGATGATAGATAGTGTCATGTTGCGGAGCGGGCAAGCCAGAAAGCAGGCGAATGGAGCCGGATGAACGAAGAACACAGGGTTTATTTGGGACAGGTTGGGTACTCACACAAGCGATGAATACAATGACAGATCTGACGTACTGGGGAAAGACGCGGACTAAATACACAGGTAGGTCAGGAATTAACAGGACACAGGTGATCACGATCAGGGCATCACACGAGGAAATGAGGTGGGTGTGGCACACGGGAGGATCGTACGGAGCGGATCATGACAGAACCCCCCCCCAAAGGCGTGCACACCGGGCGCGCCAGAGGAGAGGCGACAAACGAGACAAGACCGGGAAACCTGAAAGACAAGAACAAAACCATCAGGGAATACCAGGGAGTAAAACAGAGACACAAAACTGAAACAGGGACCAGAAGAAAGACAGGACCCGACAGAACAGGGAACACCGACAGGCAGACAAGGAAGGGAGACACCGGGGAAACACAGGCAGGCAGAACAAAAGGGCCGGGAGTGAACATGGGAGGCATAGGAGGAGGAGCAGGAACAGGAGGAACGAAGGGAGGCGGAGAAAAGGCAGGCGGGACGAAGGGACCAGAAGGAAATGGAGGAGGAACCAGGGGAGCCCGAGAGAGCCCAGACGGGCGACAGGCGGCGGCCGGAGGTGCCGCAGGGGAGAGGGAGCAGGGAGGAGGAGGGAACCACACAGGGGCCAAGGGGATGGGACGAGGGAGAGATGGAGGGAGCAGGAGGGAATCGTGGCGCAGGCGGGCAGGAGGGGGAAGCCGCTACTGGAGATGGCGCAGCCGGAGCCTGGGAAGGCGCCGTCCGATGCCCAGCCGGAGCAGGGGGGCCCAGAGGCGACCTACATGGCGCCGGAGGCGATGCCGAGGACCGGCACCGGGGGGGGACCCGGAGGCGACCGGTGACCCCGAGCCGCAGGACCCGGGAGGAGCCAGGTGATGATTGTCTGGGACCTCCTCGGGGGCCGGAGTCTGACTCTCCGGCACTGCCGCAGCAGGCGGTGGTGCGGGCTGGACGGGCTGCTCAGGCAGCGCGGGCTAAACGGGCTGGTCAGGTGGCGCGGGCTCAACGGGCTGGTCCAGAGAGCAGGGTAGGACAGGCTGGTCCGGAGAACAGGACAGGACGGGCTGGTCCGGAGAGCGGCCAGCAGGGGGTGCCTCAGCGGGCGCGGGCGTGCAGCCAGCAGGGGGCGTGTCAGCAGGTGCGGGCGTGCAGCCAGCAGGGGGCGCCTCAGCGGGCGGCAGCTCATCGGCGGGGCTGACTGGGTCGGCGGCAGCGGTGTCTTCCCAGGCGGAGAGCAGGGAGCAAGCTCCTAGGAAGACCGACAGGGAAGGCGGACCCGCTTCGGGTGCATCGCCCAGGATCCAGGCGACGCGCTCGCTCCTTTGCTCCGTCAGGCAGGTCCTCAGCCTTCGGAGGCATTTCCTTGCCCTACGGAGGGGATATTGCGATCCGGGCGGGCGCTCCTCGGCAAGGAGGTCCTTACCCCGGGTGGCTAGCTCCAGGGCCACGGGATCCTCCTGGACTTCGGGCTGGGCCGCTGGTGCTCGGTTCGCTGCGCTGGGTTTTCACAGAGATCCGTCATTCTGTCATGTTGCGGAGCGGGCAAGCCAGAAAGCAGGCGAATGGAGCCGGGCGAACGAAGAACACACGGTTTATTTGGGACACCGATGAAGACAATATAATGACAGATCTGATGTACTGGGGAAAGACGCGGACAAAATACACAGGTAGGTCAGGAATTAATAGGACACAGGTGATCACGATCAGGGCATCACACGAGGAAATGAGGTGGGCGTGGCACACGGGAGGATCGTACGGAGCGGATCATGACAGATAGATACTAAGATGCATTTTAGATAGACATACATACATACATACATAACCCTGAAGGAAATTTGAAGACCCTTCAGTCTTAGTTAATGGCTCAGTATGTAGTACGGAGGTGGCCTCCTGGACTTACACATCTTACTGACTAATAAATAAATTGTTAATGAGTGTGAATCTCTTTTCTTTTTAAAGATATTTTGCTAAGATTTTTCTCCATCCTCTGTATTCTGCAGTAAGTAGAGATGCACCGATACCGTTATTCGAATCGGTATCGGCACCGATCTAGAGCTATATGATGGATCAGGTATCAGCTATGCTTGACCGATCCACGTCATATACTTACTTATTTAGTTTTTAGCAATCAATCACATGACAGCTCTTTCCCATTTCACATGTGTTTGGAGGGGCTGCAGGGGAGAGGGAGGCAGGAGCTGCAGGGGACGACACAGGGACCAAGGGAACGGGACAAGGGAGAGACGGAGGGGACAAGGAGGGAGCAGGAGGGAACTCTGGCGAAGGCGGGCAGGAGGGGAAAGGCGCGGCAGGCGTCAGAATGGGGAAGCAGGCAGCCGTGGAGTCAGGTAATGTGGGATCTATTCATTTATACAGTGTTAATGGAATATTATTTAGCACTATGCAACGTAGAATATAATCATTATGATATTATTAAAAAGCATGCAATTATTACAATGTAATCATCATAATGTAATCAAAACAATGTAATCAATTGAGTATGTATTTGCACCTTATGTTAGCTTAATAGTTCGTGTTAGCTACTTTATGTTAACTTCCCAAATCATTACGGTGACAGGGGGACATTCAACAAATTTCTTTAATTCTATGCTTCGTGGGGCCTCTGCTGATTGGCTGGTTGACAAACACTGTTCCAATTACACTATGACCACTCAGGAGCAAAGCGGGAGGCCAGCAAACGCTCGCGTCCTTGGATGGCATCTCCCAGTCTGGATTCCCAGCACGTTTAAGGTTCTCCTGCTGCTCTCTGTTCCATTCGGATTAGGGTGGTGCTGAGGTATCACCCGCTCACAGCTGTGGTCAGGATCTCATTCCTGAGGTGGGTTGTCGGGTGGTGGGTGCAGCAACATGCTCTAATCAGCGCACAGTCCTTACCTCCTCCTCCTGCTCTCTGACAGCTCACTTCATTAATCTCACAGCAGAGCAACTGAGCAGCGACAATGCTGCAGGCATCTGCACCAGGTGTCCAAACTACTTCAACTGGCTCCTTTCGGCATGAAGAAGCAGCGGTTCTACTCTGAGACTCTCCTGGATATCTGAAGTTCTCACCCTATTTCTAAGGGAGAATTCCAACACCCTGCAGAGAAACCTCATTTTGGCTGCCTGTATTCGCGGTCTCATTCTTTCAATCACTACCCACAGCTCATAACCATAGGTGAGGGTAGGAACTTCAGTGAAATAATTAGTTTTATATATTTTAGCTCATGATGGCTATGTTCACATTACAAGCTTCATTGTCCAATTCTGATTTTTTGCTCAGATCAAATTTGTCTATTTTGATGGTCCACATTCATAATTACAAGTGACCTGTATCTAATTGTAATGTGATCGCATCTGTCCATCGAAACAGCACGTGCACATATAAAGACAGTGGCCTCATAGACAGCACAATCAACTAATGAATTAATTAATTTAAATCAAGTAATTTGTTTTTTTTTTCTTTTTAGAAAAAGTGTACAACTTTTAACTAATAGTTTTACAATATTTGCTCAATCACATGTGTGAAGGGAAAATATTGGGTTTTTGTAATGATTTTGTGTTGCAATAAAAAATATTATGCTCTCATCTGTTATGTTGCTTTGTGTGTAGCCTGACTCACTTCCCCAAATATCTAGTAAATTGCCAACTTCTCTATCCTTCCGCTGACTGTTGTCACAGCTGTAGCTCTCCTCCATTGCTGTTTTCCCGCGCTGCCATGCTGGCAAATGACGACAGCGCTCAGCACATGTGTATAGGCGAAATCATGCCGCATGGCCACGACTCGCATCTGTTCTAGGACCACATATGAAGGTGACTCAGATCAGATTTCTGTTTCCACACGGCCTGAAAACATCAGATATGAGTCACATTAAGGCAAAATATCAGACTCGGATGCTGTGAACTTAGCTTATCATATGTTGAAGACCCACATCTGGCCCAGTTCAGACTGCCTCTCGTTCTCCTCAGCTGGTATGATGTCTGCTATGATGGTAGGTTGGCCAGGCCCTGCCACAGCAAAGCAGCCCCAAACCACATCACTCCCTCCGCCAAGCTTCACCGCTGCTGTGAGGTTCTGTTTCTCAAATTCTGTTTTTTTTTCACCAAATATGACATCTAGAATTGTGCCCAAACATCTGGACCTTTGACTCCTCTGCCCAGAGCACACTGTTCCAGAAGTACTGTCCCTCATGTTGGTGTTTCATTGCACACTTCAGTTTTGATTAGATGTTCTTTTTTTGAGAGCAGAGGCTTATTCCTTGCTGACCTCCCATGTAGGTTAAATTGGTATCTTTCTAATGTTTGGCTCTGACATTTTCACATGGACTATGGCAAGACCTGCCTGTTGCTATGTCCTGGTCGAGGGTCGAGGGGTAAACAGCGAGAACAGGGAACGGGGAGGGAGAAAGGAAGGAGAAGGGGAAGGAGGAAAAAGAAATGACAGAAATTGCTATAGTTAAGAAAGGATATATTTTAGCCAGTGCTGAAAGGAACTTTTCAAAGCTGAAACTTATCAAAACTTACAAGCTTGATAAGAAACATCACAGGAACGGCTAAATGGCCCAGCAGGTCTGTGCATCATTCGTGAGGTATGTGATGCAGTATCATATGCTGATGTAACCGATGACTTTGCACCTAAGAAGTTCCGCAAAGTAAACATCTAAAGATTCTCATGACCGATGAGTGCTATGTTCATGTTTTTTGGATCAGTGTAATTTCATACATTTCATGCATATTAAAATGATTGTTTTATGTAGGAAGCATTTCTGTTACAGTTAATAGCATTATTTTGGTTTTGGTTAGCATTTTGTATTTTAAATGTGACACCTTATCAGAATCAGAATCACGTTTATTGGCCAAGTATGTGAGCGAACACGTACAAGTAATTTGATTCCGGTCGATGGTGTCTCTCAAGCAAGCATCACATATTTTACTGTTTTCAGTGCATTGGCACATGTGTACAATGACCAAGTTTCTATTGCTGTTTTAAATTGAATTATTTTACAGTTTTTGTGCCCATTGTGCCGCGGAGCATGCCGGGGAATGTAAACCAGCTCTTACGCGGAAGTCAGTTCGCCGACGCAAGCAAGATTATTCTCAAGAGATACAATTATTAATAAAATAAGTATATATAACGTACTTAAATACTGGGATTTAATATTTTAACATGATTAGATGTTAATATACATCCGTACAGTATTATACAGTAAGTAACAAGGCTGACTCTAACGCTCGCGCAAGAAATCTTACTGCAAACTGCATCAAAAGCGTTGGGATAGTTTGCAAACCCTGCAGACTATTTACAAGGCAATAAACTGTCACATAGGTGTAAATGCGCGTGGGGACTTGTCTGGAATCGAAAATCTCACCCCAGCCGGCTGACTAAATTTGACAGCCCTGGTAAGTAATGTCCAGGAGTAAAAGTTAGAGTATTTTGCGTTTTCGAATGTAAATTGTATTAACACGACAATAATATTTAATTACTCAATCACGAGTTCGCTAAATATACAGTTTTGAGTGAACATGTACCGGGTCTAGGTTATAATATTTTGAAGGTATATAAACTGCTAACGTTCCGAAGATCCTGGGTTATACTTAAGGCTTAACATTTTATTAAACAATGCTAAACCACGACACTCCTGTACTCTCCATATTGGACTGATTAATTGCAGTCCAATATGGAGTTAATTTTGTGCCATAAGTATTAAAATTTTGAAAACCGCAAGCAAATTATTAAGTATCAGAATAAAAATATGTATTCCAAATGTCAAAAAAGTCGAATGAAATCATTTTTTTCCATCTTCTTCTCTAATTTTTTTTTTTTTTTTGCTTCTGGAATGCTTTTTTGTCTTTTGGCACTGTTTTAACGGGTGGGCGGGCCTTAGCAGCTTATACGTGTATTGGTCAGCTGGAATTTGGCGTGAACACGCCTTTAACCATTGAGCACGCCCACTCTATGACGCTTCAAAACATCGCAACAGCATGTAATTACATTTTTGCAGTTCTATAACTATAATAGTGTACTTTTATTAGGAATCTTTGTATGCAACACATATTTCGCGTTCATAAAATGTCACCGACCCATCCAGTTCAGTAACTTAAGCTTTTCCACCAACGCGCTGACCAGGGATCGAGTTTCTAGCTATTGAAAAGACAAGGGGCTAAGTCAAGTTTACCTGGGATACTGCGGTTAAGTTAGCCTCATATTCGATATTGTTTTCTGGCTTTAATAACCTTTAACGGAAGTAAGGTGGAGGGTATTTAATGACAGAATTGTCATGTCCAGTACACAGACAACGATACACACTGATTATTTTTGCGCTTCAAACCATTTAGTGTTTTGTGCAAAATCGTGAATTTCATGAATTTATTCATGTTTTGATGAAGTCACTGAATAAACATGACTGGTATCAACCCTCCAGCCCCAAAGTACGGAATTTCAAAATGTGAAAGGAGTGTATATAATCATTATGTGTTGACATTTTGTGGTCACTAACCTCTGTATCTAATTAGTATTTTATATAAAAGTAGCACTGATAGTTAAGATGTTTTACAGATACAAAGCAATAATGACACATAGCAGAAACATGCTGAAATTTGGCACAACATCTCCTTAGTGTGTGTAAAACTACATGTCAGAGTAACAGGGTGGGGACCCAGTGTGTCAATTTAATGTATAAGTGCTGAGTGCTTGATATTGTGTATGTATGTATTTAGGAGCCATTTGGTCTGGATCGGCACAGAAATGGATGGATCGGCTTCTGAACTGTGCCCCCTTGTGGAGTGTAAAGGAAAGAGCCCTGAGAGGTAACAGTGTTACAGCCACTAGCATGCATGTCTCTCTGGGTCTATAGTCAGGCCATAACATAAAGTAAACTGGGCTCCTAGCTAGGGCTGGCTCAGTGACTGTAATATGTGTAACTTAATAAAAAGACCATGCCATCTTCTTTCTGTGCCTTTTTTCCCCACAGTCAACTAGTTCTGTTATACTGGAGGCAAGTAACAGATTATCCCTCCTATCCAAGATGACCACACAACAAATAAATATATAAACAATAAAAGTGGATGGTGCTGCAGTGGTAAGCACTGTTGCCTCATGCCTCAGGGATCTGTGTTTGAGTCCCTGCTCCATGACTCCATGTGTGTGGAGTTTGCATGTTCTCCCTGTGTCATTGTGGGGTTTCCTCCGGATACTCTGGGTTTCCCCCACAGTCTGAAAATGTGTTGAGGCTGATTGGAGTTACCAAATTGCCTGTAGGTGGGTGTGTGTGAATGAATGGTGAGTGAGTGAATGAATGGTGAGTGAGTGAATGGTGCGTGAGTGAGTGAATGAATGGTGTGTGAGTGTGTGAATGGTGTGTTAGTGAGTGAATGGTGAGTGAATGGGGGGTGTGAGTGAGTGAATGAATGGTGTGTGAGTGAGTGAATGGTGAGTGAATGATGGTGTGTGAGTGAGTGATGGAATGGTGTGTGAGTGAGTGAATGGTGTGTGAGTGAGTGAATGGTGAGTGAGTGAATGGTGTGTGAGTGAATTAATGGTGTGTGAGTGAGTGAGTGAGTGAATGGTGAGTGTGTAAATGGTGAGTTTATGAATGGTGTGTGAGTGAGTGAATGGTGAGTGAGTGAATGAATGGTGAGTGAGTGTGTGAGTGAATGGAGTGAGGGTGTGTGAATGAATGGTGAGCGAGTGAGTGTATGAATGGTGTGTGAGTGAGTGAATGGTGAGTGAGTGAGTGAACGGTGAGTGAGTGAGTGTATGGTGAGTGAGTGAGTGAATGGTGTGTGAGTGAGTGAATGGTGAGTGAGTGAGTGTATGGTGAGTGAGTGAGTGAATGGTGTGTGAATGAGTGAATGGTGTGTGAGTGAATGGTGTGTGAGTGAGTGAATGTGTGTGAGTGAGTGAATGGTGAGTGAGTGAGTGAATGGTGTGTGAGTGAGTGAATGGTGTGTGAGTGAGTGAATGGGGTGTTAGTGAGTGTGTGAATGGTGTGTGAGTGAGTAAATGAATGGTGTGTGAGTGAGTGTATGAATGGTGTGTGAGTGAGTGAATGAATGGTGAGTGGGTGAGTGTATGATGAGTGAGTGTATGAATGAATGGTGTGTGAGTGAGTGAGTGAGTGAGTGAATGGTGAGTGAATGAATGGTGTGTGAGTGAGTGAATGGTGAGTGAATGAATGGTGTGTGAGTGAATGAATGGTGTGTGAGTGAGTGAGTGAGTGAGTGAATGGTGAGTGAGTGTATGAATGAATGGTGTGTGAGAGAGTGAATGGTGAGTGAGTGTATGAATGAATGGTGTGTGAGAGAGTGAATGGTGAGTGAGTGTGCCCTGTGATGGGTCAGTGACCTGTCCTCAGTAGCTCCTTTATCCAAGACAGGCTAAGGAGTTACTGATGTCTAATGATGGATATTTTAACAATGATACTAAACCTTTCCTACAATAATGTAAATTATAGGTGAATTATATTTATACCATGTTTGTTTCCTCTCGCTGCCCACAGTGTCCTGATGAAGAGAGCAGACTCCCCTGGACCCAGCTGTGTTTCCCTGAAGAGTGACTGGTCAATGGAGCCCCCATTCGCCTTCAGAGAGGGACCTTTTCCTGCAGATCAAAGGTAAATGTGTGTGGGTTGAGCGATCAAAGTCGGTATCCAGAGGGCAAAGGTGAAGATCATCATCAGTAAACCGGGTGTGGTTTGGGCAACCAACGTCCTCAGCAGTACTGGGAATGGGCAAGGCTTGGAATCTGGAACATTAAGCAGTGGTCGGTAAATGGGCAATCGGCAGCAGAAAGCAGGAGGAACGCTGGAACTCAGGGTACACTATGAAGATCTAGAGCAGGGCTATTCAACTCACGGTCCTCAGGGGCCGAGTCCTGCTGATTTTCCAGCCTTCCTTAACCTGTGAGCCAGGCGTGAAGCCTCTGGCCAATCAGAATCAGTAATTATTAAACTACACAAGTGGAAGAACTGAAAACAAGGCTTTGGAATTGGATTTGGAATCGAGGTCCAGAGTTGAGGAGCCCTGATCTAGAGGGTGAAATTCAATTGATGACCGATATATTATTAGTTTCTGTGATCTTTCAGCAAACAGAAATATTCCTGTTTAATTGTTCACAGCAAACGCACAAGTAACCAAAAGCATAAATGTCAAATGCACAAATGGGGAGGGGTTATTATACACAGAAAAACTCATCAATGCATACAGATGCCATAAGTAAAGAATCAAGATTTTGCTTTCTTACAGGCACCCGCAATGGCGCCATTTTCCACATCTGATGTGTAGGATAAGTTTTATATAAATAGATGGTGATTTACTATATTTTCTATGAGAATCGTTGTGCTATGTTAGCATTATCTGCTAGCGGAATTAGCGTAAGCTTGTGTAAATTTGTGTTATGAATCCATTGCATTCAGCTGGTCGGTAATATTTTTGAAAGATGGAGGTTGGAAATTTCAACCAATCAGATGGTGTTGATGCAATCAGGTCAGACTCAGGCAGGGTCATATCAGCATGGGTATGGGTTGGGTACATCTCACATAATTTACAATGGAAAATCATCTCTTCACGGTTTGGCTTGGGTATGACTCAGTTCTTGGTAACGGTGTAAAGGTGCTATTAGAAATTACAGCCAATAGTGCTTGCTCTGTAACTTGACAGACAGCAATAGCCAGATCTAGACTTGACAAGCCACAACATTGAAAGGTAGCTAAAACGCAACTAAGGCATTGATAGTGGAATTTCAACCCTCCATGTGGTACGTACTCTGAACCTGTATATTTGTGTTGAAGAAAACATAGGAAGGAAACAGTTATTGTACAGCACAATGGAGTTCGTTATTAACATCCTTATTTTAAGGTTTATTTGGAATTGTTTAGGGCACAATGATACATGGCAATCATAGATTTGTCGAGTATGCAACAGTGATTAAAATTCCTTAACAATTATAGCGTAACAAGATTAGTCCCGTGTTCTACCATTTTTGTGTTTTGCAATTAGTTGTTCCTGGATACTCTTCAGCCCAAATTTCCAGCCAACACTGTACCTCTGCTGTAGACCACTGTAATGCCATTACCACAATTTTTGTCAAATGCTTGTTGCTACCCAACCTGTATAGCCTACCCAGTTCATGTGTACTGTACATGTGTCCATACGTCTGCTAGTAGCATCATTGTTGTCATGTCTGTGTTCTGTACTTGGGCACAGTTAGTGATCACACTAGATGCTTACTGTCCCTGAATCCAACTGAACTGTGTCCAGACCCACCTGGACAGAACCAGCCCATTAGCCTGTAGGTGCTGAACGACAGATTCGGCCCATTAGCCTGTAGCTGCTGAACGACAGATTCCGCCCATTAGCCTGTAGCTGCTGAAGGACAGATTCGGCCCATTACCCTGTAGCTGCTGAAGGACAGATTCGGCCCATT
>JAODKF010000126.1:21778016-21805999 GCA_026779585.1 Mormyrus proboscirostris
AGAGCCACATTTTAGTGTCTTCATGTGTTTTTTTCTTCTTCAGGACACATTTGACAAGCAGATTCTCATGGCAAAATCTGTCAAATTCAACATCAATTTCCTAGAAGCCAAAGAAGAGGATTTACATAGGTGATTAGTCAAAACCCTTATTTTAGTGACCTGTAAAAATTTACAGGCAATGTTTTTAAGAATAATACTGTATAAATAACAGTATAGTAGTAACATTTTGTGGCTAAATATCACAGTTACACTGCTGAAGATGCTAACTGGCCATGATAATATAATCCAGGTCCCTGCTGGTATTTCAGGATAGAAATCCCCTTCGTCTTCCAGTTACACCAGTCGGGTCTTATCCACGGCCTAGCAGTCTGGTTTGACGTGGCCTTTGTGGGCTCCAGGTAAGAACTAATGACCCCTGAATAAATCCCAAAACAAATACCTCTGGAAGTAGTCCTGAAGGTCCTGGGTCTGAATCCCTTAATGAGAATACCAAGGATTTGACGGTCAAATATAGCTGCCGTGTTAGACTGCTGTATGTCTTAGTATTATAAATTAGGCAGCTGGGAGGTTTGTTTGCGTAGGACCACAGTATGGCTGTCCACCTCGCCGAGTGAACCCCTGACCCACTGGTACCAGGTCCGCTGCCTACTTCAGACCCCGCTCTTTGCCAAAATGGGGCAGACCCTTTCTGGGACGGTCCTGCTGGTAGCCAACAAAAGGCAGGTTCTCCCCCTTTGATGATTTATCGGTTTCCTGTGCAACTATTTTGATGACAATGATTTCAGACGGAATAACACGTTAACGCTCTGTGCACCCAGGCAAAGCTATGATATACATCTGTCTGCTGTTGTCGATCAGTCTGGCTTCAAATCTGGCAACATACTGGATCTTAAAAACCCTTTCTTCAGGTAGGCTCTATATGTGCTGTTTCAGCTAATTGTAAATGTTAGTGTTACAATTAGTGCTAACCAGTATAGGATAAAATAAAGCACTCTCTAACCCCCTCCTTTATAAAATGTGGTTCAAAGTTAGACTGCAGTGGAATTTAACCAAAGACGACAGGGGGCTTAGTAAGTTTTTTTTTCTTTGTTTAACCAGCGACCCATAATGGCGTTTATCTTGTATAGTTCTATGGATCACTAGAGAGACCCTGGCCACATGTAATACAGACTAACTACAACTCAGAAATAATAACACCCTTATTACTCTCTGTCTTCCACCCCATCCCAGATATGCCTAGATGTACAGCCACTGCCAAAGCAGAGCCAGCAGGAGGATTGATGGAAATGTGTCTCACATTTTGTGTTTTGACTCTGAGCTTTTAATGAACCTGGGGCAGCTGGACTACAGTGTCCTATACCCTACAGTGTCATGGAGAGGATGGGGCCACTGCCGCCCCACTGGAAGACTGCGGTACTGCAGGCTGATTCTACTTGACGGCTGAAAGCATTCAGTTCCGTCTCAGTCCACGTGGCTCTTCTCTATAATGCAAACTGTTGTTAATCTGTCATTAAAATTTAAAATGTACAGTACTCAGATGTTGAAAGATGATTAGCTTTTCTTAACGTGCAATATGGCGTTTGGGAAGAATTGTGTGTCACATTTCATATTTTATTATTACTTATGGAAGCAATTCGCGTTATTTAGACCTATTTACAATAGAAACATAACTTTTTTGCGTTTAAAATATATTTTTATGTTCATACCCTTTGTTTCTGTCTGCCGTGAATTTATCTGTAAACTATTTTACACATATAATGTGTTTATACCAACATATCATGAAATTGTCAGACAATGTTTATGTATTCTCGCTTACTCAAAGCGGCCGACCGGATTTATATACTTCTATATCTTGAACGAAGCGTTATAGTAACCGCGAAGTCAGACTGAAGAACCACATTGCCACCCTCTGACCATGTACTGTATTAACCCCGAAAGAAACTTATTAAATTTGTACCATGGCTTTAAATAAAGTGCGAATCATACAAGACCATCCATTTACTATCAAACGGTGCTGCGGAAAGAAACACTTCTTAAGGTATTTATGTTTGTCTGATATAATGGTAATTATAATTTAGTTATAAATACGACCCAAAAGCCTACCGGACAATCACTGAACTAAGCCGGTAAATGTTGCTCTGAAGTAATTCCAGGGTTTGAGTTTGAATATGGACGCCTTTTATTCAATATGTTTTCACGTTAGTGCCAAAATACACCCATAATTTTAGCTCTGGCGAGGAGATTTGCAGACAAAAAAATGTGCTCTCCTTATCCTAGATGTGCTAAAAGTCCAACTCTATTTATTCCATTATTAACATATGAAATACGCCCGCCTTTCCCAGTCTATCATAAGCTGCATACTGTGGCAAAATACAGCAGCAGCAACTCAACCAGGTTTTACGACAGTCAGTTACAGTTTGCAGTTGAGAGACGCCGTAAAGTGTAACGGTCGGAACACATGGGAAGGTATGTAAACGTGTTTAGTGTTGTTTCAAAGGTAACAAAATATGTATGTATGTTGTCATCTTAAATATTCGAGACTTGGGAGGGTTTTATTATTGTTTATTTGGGGCTTGTTATGGGTATAAGTAATGTACAATTATTCGAATATATGCCCTGTAGTCGCTAGTAGACTGTCTATGACTGCTTTTCAAGTCAATACTTTTAAACTGTATGTTTAAACATCTTTACGTTTCATTACATTTTTATTTCATTTGTCTTTCCCGCTTTGGCTTCAGAATCGGACCTCCCGTGGTAGTTCTTTTGGGCTTATGTTTATATCCATGTAATTGACGACCGGTTATAAATTAACATTTAAGGTCTGTTTCTGTGGACAGTCGTTATGATGGAATCCAGACAAAAGAAAAAAGCGTTTTCTCCGAAAGCTGGGAAGAAACAAGGACAGAAACGCAAACAAGCGAAAGGTAACGTCTGGTTAATAAAATATATATAGAAAACCGTTCACTGTAATCACGTGGATTCGTATGCGTATATGAAGTATACGGACTCCAATGAAAATATTTTTGGAATGTTCAGAAAGCTGTCACGTGACATTGATGTTAAACATTTGGCTTAATTAAAAAACATAGTAATTGGTATTTTTCCTCCGCATTAAAAGTCCAGAGAACTTATGGTCTTGAATGGTACTAAGGGACTGTAATGGATTTGTGTTTGTGCGTGTGTGTGCCCGCGCGTGCGTGTACGGGTTTTGTGTTCCTCAAACTCCTTTATGTTTCTGTGCAGCTTCAGCCTCCACAAGAGAAGCAGGAGAGCAGGAGGCCAAACCAGGGGGGAAACGGCCTTTCAAGACCCAAACTAAAGAAAAGGGGAAGAAATTTGAGAAAACTAGTGGGAAAGGTGGAGCCCAGAAATTCTTGAGGAAAAAGCAAACTGATGGGAAGCTTCCACAAAAGAGGAAATTACCCCCAGGGAAGAGAAAGCAGGAGGAAGGTGAGAAACATGTTTCGTGTGTCATTTGAGATATGGCCGCCATGGCTCTTTCCCCGTAAATTTGCTTTAGTGACACAAACCCAAATCGGAACCAGGTCAAGCATCAATATTCTTGAAATGTGACCCATCCATTAAAAAAAGGACTACTTGTTCCACCAGGATCTGAAGCAAAGAAGCCAAAGTGGGATGAGTTCAAGCAAAAGAAGAAGGAGCTGAAACAGAATCGGCAGCAGAATGACCGAAAGGACAGCTATCAAATTATAATACGGGCAAAACAGATCTGGGAGGCGGTGCGGAGGTAGAGCATCCATTTGCTGTCTTATCGGCAAGACAGTCAGTCCATGGCTGTTTGGAAAGCAGGAGAGTCAGTATCATGGCTATTTCTGTTGAGCACAGCTAAAGAATTTAGCATCATACGAGTATTCCTTACTTCAGGGCTATTCAATTCACAGTCCTCAAGGTCCGAGCACTGATGGTTTTCCAGCTTTCCTTTATTCTTGAGCCAGGTGTGAAGCCTCTGTGGCCAATCAGAATCAGTAATTATTAAAAGTATCTGCCTGGAAGAACTGAAAACAAGGACTGGATTTGGAATCAAGGTCCAGTACGGAAGAGCCCAGCTTTATGTGTTATGTTTTGCTACATTTCCCCTAAAACAGGAAAGACTGCAATAAGGAGAAGCGGTCCAAGCTCATGAGTGAACTGCAGCAGCTCGTATCTGGGAAGATTAAAGCTGTGAGTATTTTATATTTAACTGAAGAAGTCAAACTTAAGTTCAACTAGCATGAGAACATGGTTTAAAAAGGTGTCTCCCTCCCAGATTGCCTTTGCACATGATTCCACCCGAGTGCTGCAGTGCTACATTCAGTTCGGAAGTGATGAGCAGAGGCAGGAGGTGTTTGAGGAGCTGAAAGGTACACTGCTGTTTAGCAGATATGTTAACCATGACGTTTTGCATCACCAGGCCCTTAATGATGCTTATTTTTAAATTACAGATCACATGGTCGAGCTCAGCAAGTCAAAATATGCAAGAAATATTGTGAAGAAGTTTTTAATGTATGGGTAAGTGAAACATTTACTAACACAGGATCTGAAATGGTTCAGCGTGTGTCCTAGCCTCGTGCCCTCTGCAGCCTGGGATTAGCTCCTGGTCCCCCTGTCACCCAAACTAGGATAAGATGGATATAGATTATTTGAGTGACTAATGGACTTTTTGTAGGCCGTGCGTTTCAGACTGAATTACTCGTTGAATTTTGCAACTCATTAATAATATTTGATTAACCCCACCCCATTCAATCTCCACTACCCACATGGAAAAATATGGATGAAGTATGGATCAAAATATATTTTTCTTTCCATACAAAATACGATTTTTCTCATTGTTTGTAAAAGGGTAACTTAAAAAGTAGCCTTGAAACTAGGGCTGAACTATAATGATATTGTAAAAATTCACTTTGACATTTCAAATCTTTGCGAATAGGATTACAATATTTAAAAAGCAAAAATGTACACAAAACAAACTACTGTTGTACATTGTGAGTAATGCGTTGTGCTCCTATATTACAATGCCTGCATCCCCAGGCGGTAGGAATTCTTTTTTATATATATGCAGTCTGTCATCGCCAGAAATGTTGTCATGTGGCGCATGACTGCGTAGCCAAATTGAACTTGTCATCTAACAATAGAGTCTGTCTTTATTGGGAAAGGCAAGTCAGTACTTCACATTCTGGTTAGTTTGCCAAAAAATCTCTGCTGATACACTCATAAACTTCCTTTTATTTAAAATTTCATTGAGAATGAATTTCACAGAACATGAGTTTCTAGAATATTTTAATTACAACCACAACAATATAAATGTTCATATAAAGTTAGCAGCAGCAGCATAATCAGATTCTTACACTTATTGCCGTGAGCCGTGCCCATTGACACAAAGCAGTGCAGACAAATCACTTGCTTTTCTCAATATTGTCTTCAAAATATTTGCATGCAGCGAAAGTCTTCTGCTGAAGTTTTCTTGTTTGCTTGTTCTCCTCACTCATTTTTATTATATTTTTCACAAACGCACCTCACTGTGAGTGAGCAAGGACAAAAATGACTATTACTGGCGCATGTAGAGCTTGTGCAAAAACAGAGGTAGTAAACTTAAGATTAAGCATAACTATAAACATGAGGATGGATGAATCACATTATATTATACAAGTTATATTACTGCTAAATAATATTTAACATGGCTTATTTACTATGTGATTCTCCTGAGATATCTGTCTGGTGCCATGAACAGGACCATCTCTCTGTCCTTCCCTTTCGGTCATCTTTCCCCTGCTTGGTCATATTGTGGATGTGTGAGGGCATTAATTCGATTGGCTGAGAGGAGCCACGGTACCGGTGTTCTGACAAGTTGAGCTACCTATCGGGACGTACTATCGAGCCTTTTTGTGCATGTGCAGTTCCACCGTCTGGGGGTTAGCGTTAGGTTTTAGGGGGTTTGGGTTAGGGTAAGAGTAAGGTTTAGGGCTATCGATTAACACTACGGTAGCCTAACTCGACAAAGTAGCTCAACTTGACAGAACACCAGCTTTCACTCTGCACCTTGGGTGGCCTCATGCTGGTGTTGCCGTCTGTGCAGGAGCAAGCAGCAGGTTGCAGAAGTGATGCGAGCTTTCAAGGGCCAGGTGAGGCAGCTGCTGCGACATGCGGAGGCGTCGTCCGTGGTGGAATACGCCTACAACGACAAGGCCATCCTGTCCCAGAGGCTCATGCTGAGCGAGGAGCTCTACGGCAACACCTTCCAAATCTGCAAGGTGAGCGGCTGCCACTAGGGGGCAGCCTTATACAAGATACATGATAGAAGATATCTTTATTGTTGCTGTAGTACAATGACATGACGTTTGGATGTTTCTATTGAAGCCTCTATGAAAACTACCAGCTAAAAAAAATTTAAGGAAAAAACCAATATTAATTGTATAAAGCAATTACAATGCACAGTATAAAAATATGAGGAATATCGCACAAGATAGTTATTGCACCTGATAAGGGCATCAGTTGAGAGTGCAGGATAATGATCAGAAACGGCAATATTGCACAGTCTAATGGATTACAGGGAACACAATTGCAGTATAGAGATTAGTGAGATAGAGGCGTTATCGTACAAAAAACAGGTGATTGAATGATCTTGGAGCCAGAACAGGTAAAGCGCATATTTCTGCGTGTGTAGTACCTGGTGCATGGGGTGTGGTAAGTCACAGGTCAGTTCAGTCTGATGCTGCTGTGACAGCTTGTGGGGAGAAACTGTCCCTCAATCCTGCTGTGCGAGCGGACAAGGCTCTGTAGCACTCGTTCTTTTTTTCCCCATTCAATCCATAATGCAGACCCTGTTGGTTGGGTACACTGCCTTTTGGATAATCTATAAGTGTTTCCCAAGCTAGTCCTCGGGGCACACTGGACCCAGTTCCCAGCACATCTGTAAGGTATTTAGAGCTCCAGATTTCTTGGGTTAGGTGTTCTGGGAACTGGGGTAAAACAAAAATGTGGATATTTCCAATGTGCCCCGAGGATTGGTTTGGGAAACAATGCACAAAAAGTTTAATATTTTATACAGGAATCTGTAAAGGATTTCCTCAGTGGTATCTCATTTGCTTTACTTTGTCATAGTGCTGGAGTAACTGTGTCCTGTGTTTTATGCGATCCACCAGTCTATAGTGTGCCCCACACTTGAGAAGGTTCTGGAGGCCAACCCGGAGAAGCTGGCCAGCATCATGGATGACATGAAGCAGATCTTGACACCTATGGCCCAGAAGTGAGTGTCGGACGGGTCTAGCTTACCTGCATTCTGTCAGCTCCAGCATTCCAGCCCCCTACACCTTTCCACCATCCAGCTACAGCCATCATATCTAGGAGCATTATAGCCAAGTTGTTTGTGTATGCCATGGAACCCGCCTGTACTGGTATGAAATATAAGACCAGGGTAGTGAAACGGGACACCCTTGAACACTTAAGCATAAAGCTTGGCACAGCACTACCTGTTTGCCAGCCTCAGGCAGAGTGAAGACTCCCAGTTGTGTTGAGTATTTGTTTTTGACATTTTGATTTTCTTTTACCCTCGTCCTAACAGAGAAGCTGTCATTAAACATTCACTGGTCCACAAGGTGTTCCTGGATTTCTTCCTCTATGCCCCAGCCAAACTACGATCTGTAAGTTTGAGCTTCTGCACTGGTTCTGCGGTTGCCAGAGGGTGGGCTCTCATGTGATGCGTGTGTCATGTGACTGGGCTCCCCACAGGAGATGATCGAGTCAATACGGGAAGCGGTGGTGTACTTGGCACACACGCATGACGGAGCCAGGGTGGCCATGCATTGCCTGTGGCACGGGACCCCAAAGGTGCTCTCCTCATCCCTCCCCTTCAAACCTCACAACAGTTGGTTGTACAGACGCTCCTCTACTTACGAACCTTCAGACATACGAACGAAGAGGACTAAGTCCAAACTGTTTATTTGGGCTCCCGTTTGCTGTCCGCAACACCCAACACGCAACATCTTTCTTTGCACCAATTCTACCTAGTATGACTTCTGGCCCCTACTACCGCCATGCAGCAGTACAGCGTGCGTACTCCCAGCATCCTAGCTCTTTGTATTTGCGTATATCCTTAAAATGATGTTGAATAACAACTTACGGACATTTCAAGTTATGAACGGCTGGTTGGAACGTGTCTCATTTGTAAGTAGAGGAGCATCTGTACTGTACCCACCTGTATTACTGAGCCATCAGCAGGCAATGTGGTGAAACACTGGCTGCCATCAGAACATGAACCTTTGTGTTTTCTTGTTGTAGGACAGAAAAGTCATTGTGAAGACTATGAAGACATACATTGACAAGTTTGCAATGGTAGGTCACCTTGCCTCCATCTATGGCATTCAGTAGATTGCCAAAGATGTTTTTGTGCTGGTTTTGAATGTCCCCTTTGTTCCCCCGCAGGGAGAGTACGCTCATCTAGTGCTTCTGGCCGCCTTTGATTGCATCGATGACACCAAGCTGGTGAAGCAGACCATCTTGGCTGTGAGTCACTGTTGGACCCTGAAGTCTTGGCCCAGGCGTTGGTTGTGTGGTTTCACATCGTATTCTGAGATTTGACGCCCGGCCCATCTCTGCAGGAGATCATTACCTCGCTCTCAGACATTATAAGCAACAAGTACGGGAAGAAGGTGCTGCTGTACCTGCTGAGCCCTCGTGACCCTGCACACTTCCTCCCGGAAATCATCCAGGTGCTCGAGAAAGGAGACGGGAACGCACACAGGTAAGTTTTCACCATCGCCTGGGCCCTCGTGTTGGGTCACACCACGTGTGCCCTGTGCTTCATCTAGCCCCCACTCCGCAGCAAAAAGGACACAGCCATCCGGCGTAGGGAGCTCCTGGAGGCGGTGTCCCCGCCCCTCCTGCAGTACCTGTGTGACCACACACGCTCCATGGTGATGGATAAGGCCTGTTGTGTTGCTGTGAGCGACATCCTGGGAGGCGCTGTTGGGGATCTGCAGCCGGCAATGGAGGCTGTGGCCGAACTTGCCAAAGAGGACCTCGTACCAGGAGGGGTGGAGGGACAGGTATGTCAGGAGAGAATGTCTTAATCATCTTGAGAGTGCCTTTGGGACAAGGCACTACTGAGAACGTAAGAAGGTCATTCTGTTTCTTACAATCCGTCAATCCCGATTTCAGGCTGTTTCCAGTGACTCTCTGTTACATTTCTCCCCACTTTGTATAGCTCCATGTGGCAGAGCATCCTGCAGGCCACCTTGTGCTGAAGTGGCTGATTGAGCAGGATGCCAAGTTGGAAGAGGCTGGCAGAAAAGGTAGAACCCCCCCTCCCCCCGTTCCATTGATGGTTCTGGCTGCCCTTGTCAGTCTTAGAGACTCACTCCATTTCTCTGTCTCTGCAGAGCGCTTCTCCAGTGTTCTGCTAGAGCACGTGGGTCTGGACAAGTTGAAAACCTGGGTCTCCGTCAATAGAGGCACCATTGTCCTCTGCTGGTGAGTCGCATACAAAGCCTGTGGCATGTCAGGCAGGCAGCATCCTGCATTCAGACGCTATGTGACTGCAAGCTGTGTAACTGCTCAAAATCCAATTTGACTCGTTTTGAGATCAAATCTAAATCTGTCGGCTTTGTTGACCAGATGTTCCCTGAAGTTCAGCTTCGCCACAGGGTCCATAAAACCAGCCTGCAGATAAAGCCTCGACCTGCTCTCTTTTATGTGTCAGTTAGTGCTGTGTAACACTCTTTATGTTGTCGGAGCTATAAAGGGCTCATGAATTCCTGACAGCTAGGAAAGTTGCTGACTGTATTGGGGTCGTTCAGATCAGTGTTTCCACCACACGGGCCTTCATGGTGTCCCTGGGGCGCTGTGAGAACATCTGAATCTGCAGCAAGTGGATTAGCACCTTCTCTCAGATTTTTCATTCATAGACATTTTGTCTGGTATGACCTCATGCTTTTTTCTCCTCTCCAGCCTCCTCCAGAGCACCCAGAAGAGCGTGGCAAAGACAGTAAAGGACGCCTTGAAGCCCATGGTCCCAGAGCTGCGGAAGATGAAGCCTACCTCAAAGGGGGTGGAAGTCCTGCTGGAAAAGATGTCCCAGTAAAATGGACGCAGGGTTTCCTTTCCCCGAGTCTGTCCAGCACAGTCACTCGTTTGCCCCAAGCCTCCTGTCGGACTCACAGACTGCCACATCATTGCTATTTTATCCCGCTGCTTATGGATGGATCATGAGTACTCACTGATACCTCTGTGCGGCTGAAATCCCAGTGGCCTTTTGGGAAGACCTTTTCATGACAGGACTGTAGCAGGCCTTAAAGCAATGGTGCTAAAATACACCAGCCATGAAAACACAATTGGCCTGTGGTTTTCTTTGTGAAGCTTGGGGACAGTACCTTAAAGTTTAAAATAATGTTTGGGATCAATGACTAAATTAGAGCAGCAGCAGCCTCGGTAGTTCTGTGTCAGCTAGAGGAATTGGCCTCAAAGCAAGTTTTTTTTCTTATAAATAACCCATGTGTAACATAAAAACATGTAACAGTTTTGTTCATTTAAAAAGCCTGGAATTGAATTTTAATAAACTGCCTACAACACAATGCTGTATATATAATGGGTCTTGTGATATTTCATTTGCAAGGTTAAATCTCCTTTGTGATAGAAAATGGAGATAAATTCTCTGGGAGTGCACCAGTTAGGCTGCCCCGACCTGCCTCCCTTGAAATGAGAAACCTTCCTCATTCTGCTCTATAAATAACTGATTTGCACCAAAACCTGAAAAACTGCACCTAGAAAAATTCCCAGGTAAGGAAGCCACATGTTGGATGAAACCCTTATCCTGGTGCTTTGTGGAATTAATTTAGATAGCGGATAAAGTTGCTTTGGTCTGTTCTAATAACTCTGTTTCTAATTTTATCCACATACTTGCATCTTTGCGACCTTTATGCTCCCAGTACTGACGTGGAGTCGTTTTGCCCTGGGCGAGCTATTTGCGTATTAATCGGCTTTGATGAACTCCAGTGTGACGCATGGAAGGTTGACCTGATACATACACGGGAGGGAATGACCCTTTTGTCCTACTGTATTCACAGAGGTCAGGACTGAAACCGATTCATACAAACAATGTTTTTTTTTTACTTCCCATAAAGCTGAATTTACTCACTTAAGATACCATTCACAGTTACAAGGATTTATTGATTTTTATTCAGGAAATGGGCCATATCAAGGCATTGTAGGACTTTATCCTGTCATCCAGTAAGGACAATGAATCACAGGTATATCAACAAACATATTATTAGACAAAGTGCTCACTAATGCAGTGTTTGATCAGGCTTATAAACTGCAGAAACCCAGCAATGGTGCAAAACGGATTTTCTGCCAGGCTGGGTGTGCTGGGATCTCTTATCAAGCCATTGCCTCATCTTAATTAGTTCAAGAACGTTTAGCATAATTAGCAAAGTAACCAGTGAATTGGAGTGAGATTAAACATGTCGGAGGACAACTGTACAAACGCCCCCCTGCCCCCAGAACATTGTGCAACCGTCCTTCCTAAAGTTCTGGGCCTGGTACCTGATTCAGGGCCATACCTTACATCAGTGTTTCTCAACCCAGACCTTGGGGACCCCCAGATGGTGCCCATTTTTGCTCCCTCCCAGCTCCCTGCCATAGAGTCTACATTTTTGCTCTCTGCTGGGAGCTGGGAGGGAGCAAAAACATGGTCTGCTGGGGGTCACCAAGGCCGGCCTGCGAAACACCACGTTACACAGCACATGTGTCATGAAAGGTTGGGACACAAGTATTAAACATAATTTTATGTAGCACATGTACCCTGCATATGTCGTTTTGGGATGGGTGTCCACTTTCAGTAAATCTCAGCCTTTGGAAGAATATATCTAACAATCAGTACTTATCTTCAGTATTATCAGAAGTTTATTTTTGTTCATATATTAAAGTATTTAAAAACCAGTTTTCTGCCAAGGTAATTTCCAGCATACTACCTCCCTGCTATAAACATAGTAATTACAACATTAAATCCAATAAATCTGACTTCCAACTCCTGCCATAAAACAGACAGACAATTTCAGGACAGCGTTTTCTAACAGTGTCATTTTTACTTTTTGTTGAACTAACATACCGTGTTATACTCAACTGCATGTGGTCTGTTACACTTTCTAACCTAGATTAGGTGAACTATTTTTGCAGTACAAATTGCAGCAAAACAGTACAGGTCAGGTACCTTCACCAATCAACTTTAAATGAAGACGGAATCCACATGCGGCGTAAGTCAGGTGAAAGCCAGACATTACAATGCAGTGGTTGCTTAGTCCTTAGATCTCTCCTCCTCATCATTCAGCCACTGTGGCTGTGACCCACTTTAGCAGGAGATTTCTCAGCTGAGCTATGGAGGAGGGTGGAAGACGCTACACGCTAACGCCAGCGATCTGCGTAATACTCTGCCATCTTCCTAGCTGCCCTTCTGGTGAACCGCACTTTTCCGCGGTTCTTTAAGACCGAGGTGTACTCGTGGGACTTAAGCTTGCTGTAGTAGTCCGAGAACTTGTTGTAGAGGATGGAGATGGGCATGCCATTCAAGATGATGCCAAAGGAGATGCAGGCAAAGGCAAAGAGCCGGCCCAGGTGGGTCTCGGGAAACACGTCCCCGTAGCCCACTGTGGAGATGCTGACCTATGGATCACAGACAAGAGTGCCCAGAAATTAATGAAGAAATATTACACTATTTCTATCTTATCCACAGTGAGGGCTGGACTTTCAATCTATGTGCCAGCTGATAGAAAAAAAATTGGGTTGACTATACCCAGCCCCACCTCTTGGTCTTAACATGCTCTTTACGTGTGTGTTGATTCTCCAGCAAACCCTTTGTTTCCATCGAAGTCCAAAATATGGATTGCTTACTTTAAAACTGCCATTAGTCTGGGTATGTGTAAAGAGAGACTGCCTGCTGATTGGGCTGAAATCCTGGCTGAGATGAACACTGTCTGGCTTGTGTACTGAGAGAAAATGCTTTCTCTTGCAGAGCTTTCTGCCACTGACATCCTACAACCTAGATAGTACCTCTCCAGACATTTTCAAAGGCTCCTGTAGTGGCAGGAGAGCATTTTCTTTGCAGTTCTGAAGGTCAGATTCTGCTCCTAAATCTACATTGCTAATCAGTAATGAAAAGCACATACTTGCATCTTGGTGTCTGCTAGGAGCGTCTGCAGGATGACAGCAATTTTTTTTTTCCGTTTAATTTTATATTATTGCTGAATAACATTTTAGGCTGAGATGGCAAAATCTGTGACATAAAGTCATTTGACAATCATGCAGTATTTTTTATTTTAAGGATCTAAGTAGAGGAGCAGAGTTATTTAGGTAATGACCCATGTGAGTCACTGCTGCCTCTGAGAATTGTGCAGAAGCAATAGCAGACGTTACGCTGCAGCAGATAACCTTAGCTCACATCACCGGTGCAAGATACCTGCTCAGGCCACGTGTCATTTCCTGTCCTGCCTACCAAGTGAGTGATGTAACACAAGTGTTTCCATATACACCTGAACCCTGAATCAGAACACCTTACTGATCCAGGATGTATTCCAGTTTCGGGAAATATGCCACTGGGGATGATTCAGGGCAACCAATGATAAATCAGCCTGTCACTACTGTTTTTCATTAATCAGCCAAGATGAAGGTGTCATGCAGGAATTATTGTGTAAGGTTTTCTGTTTCATTCTGTCTTGACAGCTACCAAAGGAGAACTGTGAAAATGACCATCCATAAACATGAATATGAAACATTCATTTTGCAATAAAAAATAAATCTTGTGCTTCAGGATTAAAGTTGATCTAGCACAGTTAGTTTAGCTAAATCTAGGAAATCAAGTGAAAAGTTTAAGGAGCATTGGCGAAACCTTGCAGTTTCAAAATGTGTCGCAACATGACAATATAATACCTTGAGTTCACGATTCATATGATTACTAAATAAAAATATCTAGCACACTAGTCTGTTTAGAAGATGAGAGTAATCTTTGCTAGATTGCTCATCCATACTTCAAAGGAATTTGTTTCAGGTAATATACTGGATTTAGTCAACTGATTCTGCAGACTGGGTGAGCTGGTACATTGAAAATACTAAATTAATCACTAGTAAATCTAACTAACTAACTAGAAGGACACAATGGAACAGTGTTGCAGGAGTCTGAAGAAGACCTCTAATGTTTCTTTTCTCTAATGGTGTAACTTCTCCAAGAATACAAAACAAACAGAGCATGTGCTTACCGCTGCCCACCACCAGGCATGGGGGATGCTGGTGAAGTTGGTGTGGTGGACATCATGCTCCACCGTGTAGACCATGGCAGAGAAGGTGAGGATGCCCATGGCGATGAAGAGGAAGAGGCAGCCCACCTGCTGGTAGCACTGGCGCAGCGTGAACCCAAACGCTCGCAGACCTGTGGAGTGGCGCGCCAGTTTCAGGATACGGAAGATGCGCATGAGCCGCATGATTCGCAGCACCTGGCCCACCTTGCCCACCCGGCCCACCCTCTCGATGTCACTGTCGTGTCTCCCGTAGTCTTCATTCTCAAAGCACTCCAGGGCCACCTGCAGGTACAGCGGGAGGATGGCGATCAGGTCCACGGCATTCAGCGCACTCCTCGCAAAATGATTGAGGTTGGGTGTGGACACCAGTCGCAGCAGAAACTCAATGGTGAAGAAACCGATGCAGAAGGTTTCCACGTACTCTCCGTAGGTTCGCCCGCTTGGCTGGCGTGCTGCTGTCTGATATTGCATCTCCTCCACCGTATTCAGTGTCATGGCCACCAGAGAGACCAGAACAAAGAAGCTGGAAGCTACCGCCATCAGCTTAGCTGTTATTGAGGAGAAGGGCTTTTCCATCAGGTTCCAGATGATCCTTCGGGTGTGGCCAAATGACATTCCCCGGAATAGCTCCTCATTTTCCTCAATCTCCACCTCCGCCTGCAGCTCACGCTGGACCTTCAGTTGCTCGTTAATCTCATCTTGTCTCTCCTCGAAGGAGATGCGACAGCAGCGGTGAGTGTTTTTGATCCGGACCCCCCAGTAGCTGATCTCCTCCAGGAAGTTCCTAGGGCAAAGCTCATCTCTTATCCATAAGACTCCAGTTCGATAGAAGTTGTATATGCTGTGAAAAACATCTGGGTCCCTGTCAAAGTAGTACTCATTGTTCTGCACAATATAATCATCGCAGAGATCCAGTTTCTGGTTATGGTCTGCGTAGGTGGCGAGTCGCCCTATCCTGGTTTTTGGATACTTAGCTACCACCCTGTGGGAGATCTGGTAGTGTTTCCCGCCTACATTGATATTTAGCATGTAATTCTTGGATGGGGAGCCCAAGGAAGAACCTGCTGGTTTGCAATCTTCGTCCTCATCCTCCTCATCATAAAGATTGTAGCAGTCCCGGCTCAGTTCCTGCATGGAGTTCCATTGCTTCATACAGGTATTTTTGGTGGAGAGGTCAGGGTCATCCATGGGGTTATTGACCCCTTGCTCTGGGACACCGACCTTATAGCTGGAGAATAGGCTGTGTCTCCGTTTTCTTAAGTTCAGCATGCCTGCTGGTCCCTTGTTTTGCAATCCGAAAATCTCAATTGTTTCGCAATCGATTCCCAGCAGTCCTTCAATGCCCTGCAGCAGAAGTGCTGAAAGGAATCAGTCACAGGCGCTCCAGTGCTGCTGACCAAGGGATTTATGTGCTTAAAGTTTTAACTGGTATGATCCTCTTGAAATGCTTCTTCCACTCTCATGTCTTTCATTTCCCTTGTGTTTACAAATCCTTCACTAAGGTTTTACTTGTCAGAAGATTGATTTCTCACTACAATTATTAAAAACAATGCTGTATTATGTAGCACAACAGATCTGGTTTGTTATGTTAGTTCAAATTGTTCATATTCATTCCATTATGCTACTCTAATGCAATAAGTCCAACTGCCAATTATTATACATGACTCAGAATGACGTGAACACCTCTGTAGTAATTTCTTTACATATAATGTACCTCAAAACAGCTATAATACAATGTTACTGCTTATGGGATAAGCACAAATGTGCAAAGCCCTGTATTAAATTCAGTTCCACACCAATTTGATTCACACAACATTGATGCAAATTACACCCTAAAGATGAACTGCGCTCTGACAAAATGGGGACAGGTAGAGAAAAATTCATCAAGTGGAGACCAGCTCTTTGGGAGAATGTGGCAGGTTCAGGAGAACAGGCTGTGGGGGGTGGGGGTGCTCCAGTTCAGGCATCACTGCAGTATGATAAAACTGGCAATAGCCTGAATTTAGCGGATGAGGACCAAAGGCCCTGCTAGGCCACATCAGGCTTCTAGTCCAGGCTAATTTACACTTTGTACTGTTCCTGTAGTATGAACCTTCAGATGGTGCACCAAAGGTTTCCTTCTAAAAGTAATCTTAGTAACGAGAGTAAATTTGGTCAATTAGAGAAGTAATTATTCCAAATGAATGTTAAGGTAG
Organism: Mormyrus proboscirostris; assembly: GCA_026779585.1. Classification (NCBI taxonomy): domain Eukaryota; kingdom Metazoa; phylum Chordata; class Actinopteri; order Osteoglossiformes; family Mormyridae; genus Mormyrus; species Mormyrus proboscirostris. The sequence continues at coordinate 21,794,491 of JAODKF010000126.1, forward strand.
CCTGAAGACCCAGCTAGCAACCCACCAGGACCATGGCTGAGACCAGACTAAAACAAAAATTCCAGTCTTGTACTAGTCAGTAGCACTGCAGCTAGTACTGGGAAATCCATCAACTCTTTGCCAACATATATAGCCCATCATATTGCTAAGGCAGCCCACAGGACCTCTGCACTACAAGCACACACACAATACTTGTGTGGGAAGAAATGCAATGACAGCAAGACATAACGGACCTGGTTGTATAGTTGATGAGCAAGCCAGGCAAATCTTAATGTCAGAAATATGGGTATTAATGTGACAGGACTCACTTCATTACCTTCATGGGCACAGCTAAACTAGAGCTTTTAAGAAATATCCTTTGAATTACAGCATCCCTTACACTGTAGCCAAAAATTTTGTACACTGAAGTGTCAAATACAAAAATTGAGGATATTGAAGAACAAACTTAAACTATAATAAAATAGTGTGAAAAATCTTTTCAAAACATTCTGGCAGTTTTCAAATGGAATTTATTGCCTTCAAAACAATTTTGTACACCTGGCCATTCATAGATTTGAACGAATGTGACATTGGGAAGAGTTCCTAATTATAACAGATTTAACCCAACACTACACACACATAGCCTCGGTGGTCATCACACACACACGTTGCATTTCCCCCAAAGTGGCTAAAACTGCTGAAATACCCAATGCATTGGAGTTGTCAAATTCTCAAAATGCTCAATTTCCATTTGACCCCCCAGTATACAAATATCTGGCTACACTGCATTTCCCTTAGACTCAAAGATTAAAACCCTGTGCCACCAATTTGATAAGCTGCAAAAAAGCCAAATAGCCTTGAAGGCCCACTCCCCCCCTCCCCCCATTTATATAGATACCAACTAGTTTCATTTCTGGTGTTTGAACTCCACCCCTGGGAAACAGCCACCTATCCAAAATACACACGAGAGGTAGAAACAGCAAGACTAAGATCAGGGGAGTGCCAGGTTGTGCTCATACAAGCTTGTTTCAACCAGGTTGCCCAAACAATGTTTCAATGTTTTAGAAAGCTAGCCAGCATCTCCCAGTGTGAACCAGTCCACCAGCTACTCTTCACTGGTCCTGAGAACTCAGGAAGGAAGAGGCCAAAATTTCACATATTATTTTATTTGAAGTGATTGCAAATGTTTTATGCTTTCACAGAGTCAAGTACCCCTGTACAATGCTATAAAAGGTCACAGGAACAGCACAAACATACAAAATATTTTAACAAATTCATTTTTAAATACATCTCTACCCTGGTACTATGCCCAACCTTTGCAAAAAATTGATTCAGTCCAATGTATACAATCTTATTTACAGAGTAAGCTTGATCAAAGTGCTTCAATGTCCTGATTGCAATTTTTCGGGACAGTATGTACAAATTTCCTAGTTTTACAAATGTCATAACAGCACATTCCTTATAGAGCTTGCCTCACCAGCATACAGAAGCTTCATAAGAATGTGCTTCAGGAGGTAATACAATTGATAATAAAAAGTCACATGGTTTAAGACATGACTGCCTAAAATATGCATCTCAATATTCACAGGCTGTTAACTATGCGGTCCAAGCATTCTGTACCAATGACACTTCAGTATCCTGCCAGAGCAGGCATTGGATTGTGGGAAAAAGGTAAATGGAGAGAAAGTAGAACAGATCACACCCAAAGGCCAGGCTGCTCTGGGCATGCTCAGTGCAGGTCTTAGGGATTCAGTGGATTTATCATATACACTATAAACAGTGACAAGCATCCCACAACCTCACCCTGCCACACCTCAAAGTAAAAAAAGAAAAAAAACTCAATGCACATCAGAAGGCATCTGGTTGTAGCTCTGCTAAATAGCAGCTGTTGGCATGGACACCAAAGAGATCGTAAACAGATGGAGTGGTGTCAGACTAGGCTATAAGTCATCCTCTGTATTCACAACAGATATCTGCAAAGAGAACACACAAATTAGAAGAGTACAGGCATGAAACTAATCTGGAGGTGTCAGAACCACAAGCGTTTCCCACAGAACTAATGCAAAAAAAAAAAAACAAAAACAAAAAAAAAAATGAAAATATGTTCAAGAATCTGAACATCAAAGTGCAAACATTAGGGATATCGACATGCGTTTTGCAGGCCAACCTGTCCCCCTCATCCCACCCGTATTCCAGTAGCAGGTAAGGAACCAGGTACTCACAGCGGGATATGTGTGACCGACTGACGAGCTATGCCGACTAATGTCAATATTGAGGTCCTCCTCGGTGGTCTTTAAGTACACAGGGTTGTCGAAGTTCATGCTCTTCTTGTTCTTCAGTTGCCAGTTGCGCCACATCAGGTAGCCTCCCGCAGCAGTCATCGCAAGCAACACTGTCAGAAGGAGCAGATCAGGCGAGTCACTTGTTAGTAGATGCCAAGCATCCAAACCTTCATAATTCCTTGTTCTCCAATTCTAGAACCCTTTAGACCCTACACCACACACGTTTAAGTTTTTCATCCCAAAAGCATTTTGTACAATGGGTACCACTAAAAAGGCAGAGAGATTCCCCACTTAAGATTAAGTTTCAAAACTAGAGGATTCCATTTACAGATCAGACATAATTACAGTATTGATTTATACCAGTGCATTCATCCCGTCTCATCTACACCATTAACTTTGTTCTGAAAAAATGTGCCATAAACTGCTGTAAATTCCAGGCTACCAGAGACCAAAAGACGTGGTGCTGTGTAGGCCCAAAAAGTACTTACAAACAGGAAGGATCGCCCAGGCCGCAGCTGATCCTTTGGCTGAGGAGTTCACCTCATGGATGGAGGTGCTTATATTCCCCTCTTCAAGAAAAAACAAACAGGTTATTCTGGGGGAAACCAATTTGCCCATTTACCATTAGGAGCCCATTCCCTTTCCAACAACAAGTCAGACCAAGATGTCACCTGACTCAACACTGGAATTTCAGTATAACCCAAGGCAGAGGAGATTCTGTACCAAGACACGATTCAAGATGCCAGATTGAAGATGAAGCCAAAAGGATTGCTGTTTAGAGACCAGCAAAATCATCATTTGTTACCCCTTTCTCCACATGAGCAAAGTCAAGTGGCCCTATACTTGAATACCAGCTGTGTCTACATGGATCAGGATCAAGCCCCACCAGTCAGCTTCTGTGATTTTCCATAAGAACTGGGAACCTGACCCAAGTACTGTAGCACTCCTCATAGGAACACTTACTTTTGTCTAAACATGATACAGCAGACCAAAAATCAATGCCTGAGTACCGCCTTGCAGCACATGACGACAGATGTGCAAGCAATGCGAGAAAGCTAGCAACGATGGGTGGGAAGGACACGATTCACAAGAAAACCATCAATCACATCAAGATCTTTCAAGCACCCAGTCCTCTTCAGGAATGGTTCTCCCTTTGGGCTTGCATTACTATCATGATAGCACAAGGGTCTAGTCCATCATGCAAGCGAAGGAAAACATGAAAACCCCCACAAGGAATTTCCATGGACTCCAGAAAAGTGCTCTTGGTTCAGTCTAGGCCTAACAGGCCACTTTGACACCATGTGACAAGCGAGCTGCACCTAGCACCTGTGCAGATGCGATGTCTTCGGCGCCCAGAGAAGATGCAAGAGGCTGGGGGTCAGGGTTGCCATTACCTTTAGAACAAGGGGGCTGTACGAGTGCCTTCACATTATCCCCTGGGGGTGAACCGGCAGCTGCAGTTGAGACTATGGAACGCCACAGGGAAGAGGGGGGGTGGTGGTGGAAGGGAGAAAGTCACCTTGCTTCTCAACAGTTTCAAAATCACTGAGGCGAAAACTACACTCCCAAACAAAAAAAAAAAAAAAAAAAAAAAAAAATAGCATTCCCATGACACACCATGCAGCATCCAGCTACAGAAGGTGGCCATTCAGATTCAAGGCAGCACCACTGCAAAGCACTTGACACTAGGAGCTGAGCCAAAGGGACAGCAAGTGGAGGAGAGGCATACCAGATGCAAAAGGGACTGAGGCACAGGGGCACCCCAAAAGCTCATGGACTGCATGGAAGTGGGACTGAAATGTACTACTGCTTTGAAGACCTGGAACAGTGCTACCACCATCAAAGCTGTTCCAAGGCTGCAGTTAGCCCCTTACAGCAGCTAGGTTCAGTTGATCAAACAACCACCAAGTCCAGGTTTAGAGGACCAGATCAGAGGCCCTACACCTCAGGCTAAGGACCATATGCAACTGCTGCTTTGCTAATTTTGCTTGTATGACACCAAGGTGGCCACAGGGAGAACCTGAGGGAAGACACACCCATCCAGTCATAACCCTGCCTCAGCCTCCCACCAGGCAGGAGTGTAGCTATGGGGAGCTTGTCTGCAAGCCAGATTCAAAAGGTCCCTGCTGGCTACTTCTGGGACACATCCCAAGCTGGGTGGGAGAAGCAGAGCTACAATAGGTTGACTTTCATACACTTCGGTAAACATTTTGGATAGCACTGCAGTTTACCAGGCTCACAAGTTCCATGGAGGCACTTAAGGCAGAACATCCCAGAGCTGTTAAAAAGAACTCACCGACAGCAGTGACTAGTCGACTGCAACACTCGGACTTTAGAATACAAAACCTACACCATTTAGTAGCAGACTCAAGCTCCTGAGGAGTGGGGGGGGACGTTAGATGTAGAGGGCTCTCTGGATCAAATGCTATGGAGGGGCCACATCAGCACAGAAGCTGCAGAGGTAGTGCTGGCCTTGGGAGTAATGGGAAGACGAGTGTACAGCAATGGCCACGTGTAGGCAGCACTAGCAGGCAACAAGTAAACCGAAGGTGCTGGGGCAGAGGAACATGCTTGGGTAACCAGTAGTAGGATGCAAGCTTCTTAAAGGCCTGCAGATTACCCTCAAAAGGGAGAAAGAACCCCCTTTCCCCCTCCCACACTTGCCTGGTCTGCAATGAAGGCCATCTGCTGAGAGCTCCATGCCCTGGGGGCACACACAGGTGTATTTCGGCGAGTGCTTATTGATCTGTGGTGCAGGCAGGCACATGTAGGCACAACCTCCATTTTCCACCTTCTCACTGCACCAGTTAATTCCTGTGAAGTTACAGCCAAAATTTAGCTCCTTACCATAAAATTCTAAATTCATAAATCTGATTAATGAAAATATAAAAAAAAGTTACTATCCCTGGCCAAAGACAATCCCCACCCAGCCTGCAGACCCACCAGAGAGCTGAATCAGCTCGTGGTAAACAATGATGTCCTGCGGCTCATTCAGGTTGCTGGCAAGCGTGATCACATCCAACCCTGTAAATTTGTTCGCCCCGTAGATTGCCTCATTCTCGCCATCTGTCCAGAATACACGATCCTAACACAGAAAGCAAACGTTAACACGGTCAGGGACTGGGATTGTGTACACACAGCAGAGCATCGTAATAAGGCATGCCAACTTGAAGCGGACGGTTGTGATGCCCTTTGGTACCAACACCTACTGTGGCATACGGTAGTACCAGCAAACGACAGAGTACATAGCTTTTCCAGTTGGCTATTTTTTTTAAAATCAAACTCTCAGCCCATCATGGACACGAGTTATGAAGCAGCCCATTTTACCTCAAAGACTGTGAGGGCGAATGGGTGAGGGAGGTAATCGGGAGACTGTAGTATCTTGCGCCTGTTGTCCCCATTAAGGTCCACACTACAGAGCATATGCAGCTTGGAGTCCACCCAATAAAGTCTGCTTTTGATGAGATCTGGAAGCCAAACAGCCGAACAGGTCAGACTTTTCCTCAGGCAGGTAGGGCAGCCTACCAGCATTACATGACACAGGCATCCAGGTAGCATGATTTAAGGATACAGACCAAAATGTTCACTGTTTAACTCAGATGGCCTGCATGGTTATGCCTTTCTGAACGGCTTTTACCAAAAGCTCTCATTTCCACATTTGGCCCATTAAGTCTATTCCTCCATCCACTGGGTTGCAAACCCACCGAGTGTGATCCCATTGGGCCACTGGATGTCTGTCTCAACCAGGACCTGCCGGTCAACACCATTCATGCCAGACTTCTCAATCTTTGCTGGTTCTCCCCTATCTGACCAGTACAGAAACCTAGATGGTGACAGAAAGGGAGTTTATACATATAAATTAATGATATGCTTGCATACAAATTAAGAGGAATGACATCAAGAACAGACTACATAAGGCAAACTCAGCCCATGATCAGACTGTCCTTACAATTGATGGGCAAGCAGTTGAACTAGGATTGGATAAAAACTCAACATGAGCAAAACATCAGTTACCCAGAAAGTGGATCCACAGCTATGGAGGCTGGCTCTTTCAAACCAGAGCTAAACAGAACCTTCCTCTTTGTGCCATTGAAGTTGGCCACAGAGATGGTCTTGGTGGCCAGGTCAGACCAGTACAGGTTCTTACAAATCCAGTCTACAGCAATCCCAATAGGCGTCTGTATGTTGTCGATTACTTTTGATACACCCTCATCCCGCTTGTCCAGTGACGTGCTGCAAATGGAGGGCAACAACAAAATGTCAGGCACACAGAATGGCAAAGTACCTCAAAGTCCCAAGACATCACTGAAGAAATCTGTAGAGGGCCAATAACTAGTGAAGACTAGTCATGTTGACACCATAGGAAGGAACTGATGGGACAGACTATTCCAGATTATGGAAAAATTGGATTGCAACAGGCAGATGGAGTCAGATAAATCAGAACCACTCAGATACCTGAAAATGGCCTTTTGCCCCAGGTCAGCCCAGAAGATCTTCTGTTGGGTGAAGTCTGCATCCAGAGCAACAGTGTTGCGAAGCTGTTCCACAATCTGCGTGTACTCCCTCCGTTCCAGGCCCAGCTTTCGGATATCCCGTCGATTAGTGAAGATCAGACATGGTTCCTTCCCTGATTGGGGTGTACAGTGGTTAAAAATTTACCAGCTTCTGTTTTTCCATCTGACAAAATGAACACTCCCCAAAAACTGCCAATAGATCATTGCACTTACCCACTGCCTTGCACACTCCAGTGGAGGCATCCATAAGGTAGCCATTGTGACACTCACACTTGTAGCCCCCTTTCAGGTTGATGCAAATCTGACTACAGATTCCAGGGTTCAAGCACTCGTTGATATCTGTTCAAAGCACAGTTTGAGGAGTCATAGTACCAGAGTATTACCCACAATGCACCTGCATGCATATCAACCTACCGCCACAGGTCTTTCGGTCTATGAGCTGCAGTCCTGGAGGGCAGTCACACTCGTAGCCAATCACATTGTCTCTGCAGATGTGGGAGCAGCCACCATTGTTCTGGAGGCACTCATTCAGATCTGAACAGGGAGAAAGGTGATTTTCCCCAAGACCACACTGACTGACTGAGGCATTCCACAGATGGATACCAGAATCTGCAATTACAATCCTGCTTCCTCAGCTTAGGGTTCCCAGAGTTCAGGGGAAAGTCTTCTGAATGAAATTTTAGGCTGCAAAATTGTTCTCAGCACCCTAACATTTACTAGTAGGAAAGACAGCCTATGGTTCCATTGGGTTTGAACTAAGGATATAAACTGGCCCCAAGGCGATTCTATTGATTAGGGAATGAGTTGAATGAGAAAATCTCATTTCTACCAGGATTTAATTCAAACTTGATTTTGATAACCTAAATTCAAATACAATTAACTTCACTCAAACTTAACCTAAATCACAATAACAACCTTAACGCCTACCTAGCCTTAACCTTAAAAGTAACCAAAACTGAAAATGCCAAAGTCTTGTATTTTGTTCGAGATTTATATTAAAAAAAAAAAAAAAAAAACCCTTTTGGGAACTGAAAATGGTCACCATGTCACAATATCAGGTTTCAGCTATGGTATGTTAATGCGAATATTTTGACAGTGATAGAATGTCTTAAAAAAAAATTAAAAAACTGAAATCTGGCCTGCGAGTTATGAATTAAACACATCACAAGCCAGTACTTTGAGACCGTTTAAAGGTGGTGAATAAAAGTTGAGTCGCCCTCCACTATGGAAAAATGGCTGTTCATCAAATTCAATCTCCATTAGTTCAGTAGTTTTTTTTTTTAAGCTCTCGATTGAGAAGGTCTTTCTGCCAGGTATTTGAACAATATCTTAATGAATCTGCCAATATATTAAAAACATTGTGGATCTGAAGGAAAGTTTAAAATTGCAATGCAACTATTGAAAAGCACTTCAGATCGGGAGAAACTAAATGTAGTTAACAAAATAAAATTTAAATGTCCTTTGGGAATTGAAACCTGCTAGGTTGACAACTGGCATCTGCAATATTGCAAGTCTAATAGAACCTTGTGTATTAATATTAATATAAACATGTTACCCAAGTATGCCATGACAGTGTATTAAAAATTTAATTGCCCATGAGAATTTTAAGCTCAGACAAATTTACACAGACCAGAAACTGCTTCCAGCAAATAAATCCTGATATACAAGGTTGCCTGACAGTCCACAGGCTAGTAAAACAATTATGCAAGTCGTGGTCAACAGTAGTCGAATTACTGTCAGCTTTAACCTGACAAACACAGCAGGCATATGTAATGGAGGGGGTGGCTGGAGGAATGATCTGCCACCTGGGAATTAAGCCAGTTTAATTTAAACCCACCCCCCAATTGGGGAGAGGGGCCTCACATGATATGCAGGTTAAACCCCTCCACCCCCCCAATAAACTGCCACGTGTTTTCTGAAAACTGGAAGCAGGAGGACTGCCCACAGCTGCTAGATACTTTCCCTGATCTGGGATCAGATGTAAGCATATTTCCATCTGTCAAAAGCACATACAGGAGTACAGAGTCCAGGGTAGGAGGTGCAGGGGGTTTGGATGAGGGACTCAGGTTACTGATGCCGACAGCACACTGCCTCAGGCAATGGCAGCATCGCAACCAGGGAAGAGCAAGAGCTGCTGTCCCCCAAGTTTAAAACAAAGTCATTGGCCTTTAATTGGCTGCAAGAGTCTGAGAGGTGGGCTGTTGACTTGAGGCAGAGTGCAGCCCCAGAGAAGTACCAACCTCAGCATGAGGATCAAGGTACAGTACAGAGCAGCATTCACCTACTAGAGCACCAGCCCAGCCTGCAGCATACCCATCCTAACCTCCACTGAGAGACTGGCACCATCTCCGCTACAGGGTGGTATGTGGAAATTCCTCAGTCAAATCGGGTGCAGGACCCCAACTGTGACACACACGTTCAAATCACACCCACTCACTGCATTCTTTGATTGGCTCGTCGCTCCAGTCCGAACAGTCCCGGACCTTGTTGCACACTTTGCTCGTCTCGATGCATTCTCCACTCCGACATTTGAACTTGTCAGGATCATTGCACTGGGTCACTATGGGGGTTGGGGGTAAGAGGAAAGACAGACATGTGTTACCATAGAAGTTATTTCTAGGCCCAGTGAGACTTGAAATCAAGCATAAATGAAGAATGATGTATTGCGAAATTTGTTCACATATGCAGTGCTACTCAAAGGACTAGGTCATGCCAGTAACCTGTGTCTGGGGTTCAAATGAGCCAATGCCATTTTAAAAGGTCTCAAAGCCTTATGAGATCCATTTGTTGCAACTTACAGGCAATTCAACTTTTTGGAAAAAGTATTTTAAAAAACCAGGACACACTGACCTCCCTCAGGACCAGAGCAGAACCCCTGTGACAAACCCATAGCTATCTGACAGAAGAGGCAATTCATTATTGGGGACTGGTGCATTTTAGTATCAGTTTTTGGGTTGCCTTGGTGACAGCTTAAGCCTTTTGGGAAAGAGCAGATTTAAGCCCAGGAATTCAGCTCTTCCAAGACAATTTTTGGGAGACGAGCACCTAAACTGCCACTTGGGCCATGATCCTCCCTAGTCCATAGTGAAGAGCCACATACCGTTTTTGCAGTTGACCTCGTCGCTGCCATCAGCGCAGTCCCTCAAACTATTACACTGCCGGCTGCCATGAATGCAGCTGCCGTCATCACACTTGAACTGGTCTGGTCTGCAGGTTCGCACAGCTAGAAGACGGACATTGCAAAACCAGTGTCACATCTACAGAAACCGCAGCTGACAACTCACAACTTGCTGCAAGCAGGGATGAGATCCCACTAAGCTTCACCTGAGAACTGGACATCCTCTTTACCCCAATTTGACATTGCATGCACACAACAGACAAATCACAAGGACTGAGAACAGGTGGTTTGGCTGAGACCAACAATAAGTTATGGCAACATATTTTCAATGATTGGTATCCTCCCTCCAAGATTATCTAGTACTAATTTATTTTTTTAAATAAAACACAATGTTTCCCACTGCTGCTGTCGTATGAGCTTTGCATGTTGGACTCAGCGTGGCAGTTCCATTTGGTTATAGGGTAAAATTTTCAACTTTTACAAGTATAACATTCATTACAAATGGGAGCGGAAAAAAAAAAATCTATGCACCATTATCTACATGCCATTAACAGGCAAGGAGAGCTGCAGGTACATGGTGCCTGGACAGATGCATGTCTCTAACACTGCTAGAAGACCCAGCCAATCAGAACTCTTGGCACATGCAAACAGCCAATGGAAGACCTGCCAAAACACTTAATCATTAGCAGGTAGGTTCCACTCACGGCAGTTGACCTCGTCGCTACCATCCTTGCAGTCTGTGTCACCATCACAGCGCCACTTGCGATGGATGCACTCGCCCGAACCACAACGCATCTCGCCAGAGGGGCACTTGGCGGGCGGTGTGGGCCGACGGCCGCAGCGCTGAGGCGACTCGTCCGACTGGTCCTGGCAGTCCACGTCGTCATCACATACCCAGCTGGCAGGAATGCACGTGGCATTGCCACATTGGAACTGGCTGGGCCCGCAGGATGACGGCACGCAGTCTAGCTCATCGCTACCGTCACCACAGTCATCCTCGCCATTGCACACAAAGTTCCGTGAGACGCAGCGGCCGCTCGCACATGTGAATTCCAAGGGGGCGCATGTGATGTTGCCTGGGAGCAAATCAAGTATTGCACAGTCAAATTAAATAAAACTAGCAGCCAAGCAACTGAAGGGGACCTAAGACATTGAAATTTAGCACAGGAATTCAGGTCAAGCATCTTTGTTCAAGGGTGACCCAGCAGAGCCTGTCGTGAGACCTTAACCGGCAACCTTCAGGCTGCCCGTCCACATCCAGTAGATCATGGCAAGTGCATCCAAGGACGACCAAACATACCGCAGTTAACCTCATCCTCGCCATTATCGCAGTCCTTCTCGCCGTCACATTTCCAGAACACAGGAATACACTGAGTGGTTCCGGCACCACAGCTGAACTCATTCACACGGCAGGTCCGTGCGTCTGTGGGGGAAGGCCGCCGGACATCAGCCGAAAAAACAAATGTCACATTGGAAACAGCATGCCAGACTAGCATTCACCACCATATTAAATACAAAACATTCATTTTCCAACCCGCATTATCCTATTGGGTCGCGGGGGGTCTGGAGCCTATCCCGGAAGCAATGGGCACGAGGCAGGGAACAACCCTGGACAG
>JAODKF010000126.1:21806050-21818401 GCA_026779585.1 Mormyrus proboscirostris
ACAACCACACGACGACACAGGGAGAACATGCAAACTCCACACAAGTAACCCAGATGGAGACTCAAACCCAGGTCCCAGCGGTGCGAGGTAACAGTGCTAACCACTGCACCACTATGTCGCCACACACACACCCTGGGAATACTGTCACAAAGCACACCAAAACGGGTCCATCATTCCAGATACAAGCTGCTGCCACCATTTTCATTCGCCATGGACACAACTGCCTGGTCTGAAGCCAGCAGGAAGTACTGCCAGAACTTCCACATACTTGGTCTCCCCCAAGCCCCACCCCTGCCCATCACAACACCGTCCGGCCAAATGAGCTGTCCAGGGTGTGGGCCGGACCTCACTGGAGCATGACGTCAAAGAATATGCAATGAGGGGCCATCTGGTGCCACACAGCCCGCACACTGCATAAGAGGGGGCAGAGAATTCATCTACTGTTCCTCTCATTTGAAGTCACTGAAGCTCAGCCATGTTGGCACGTCCGTCAAAAGCTACTTCTGTGGGGGACAGACTAGTCAAACATATTCATGGTAGCGCCATCTTGTCCGATCATGTGATTGGACATGTACAGGAAGCAGAAGGCTAATTAGACTGTATATGGAAGGAGACCAAATGCCCCATATCTAGGTTGGTGTTCAAAGAGGGTTGAAGAACCACAGACGCATTGGACAAGTGGGCGCGGCTGACTTACAGCAAACATCAGCGCTTTCGTCGGATCCATCTTCACAGTCTGGCTCGCCGTCACAATGCCACCTCTTGGGGACACATTGACCGTTCCGGCACACAAAGTCTACCTCTACACAGGTCTTCCTCACTGCGAAGCAGAGCACAAGCAAGGGGGGAGGGGGAGAGGAGGAAAAAAAAATAAATAAATAAAATCATCACTGTACCGCAAAATGTTAACAGGCAGAAGCAGCTCAGCTAGACCTGACAGCAGCACAAGCATGCTACCACCGGAAAACACTGCGAGGATCCAGAGGACATTTCCACCTTAATGAATTAGGCTTCCGAATTGCCATCTGACACCGAACTTTAAATATCTCCACCACCTCCCCCCACGAGCCCCAGAAACACAGCTACCCAGAGCAGCCCTTGTTCAAGGTCACCATTTCAGTTAGACCTCACATTCTAGTCGCTCCTGCTACACGTAAGGGTTACAAACCCATAGCAAATGTTTATTTCTGCTTCCAAAAACATTCCCTGCAGTGTACTTTACTACATTCAGCTGATTTGCTGCCTTAAGATAAAGGTTTAAAAAGTTTACAGGACACCAGAAGCATTAGAGGCCAGAAACTGGTCTCAGCCAGACAAATTACATCATGAAAGCCATCAGAAGGTCTATATTAGAAGCTGTAGCTACACATGGAGTGTAACGCCAGCACTGAGAGCGTGCCAGCTGGGCAGCCCCATGTGACATTCCGAAATTCCGGCAGAAAGCCTTCCACTCCGGAGGCCTGGGGTTAGACAGAGAGGGCCAATGGGCCTTCCCAAAAGTAAGGAAGGCCAAAAATCAGAAACCCACTAAGCTTTTGGTGAAACCTCGAGCCTTCCTTGCTGTTTTATGACACAGAATCCATTGATCATTGATTTTATGCAGGAAAAATAGGAGTCATAGCATGAATCAGGAGAGGGAGAGAGAAATAGAGGAGAAAAATCAGCAGTCTACAGGCACTGCCCCAAAGCAAACAGGAACAAGTCTGGATAAGTAAAGGTGGTGGTGGGGGGTTCCATTCAGTCTTCATGTCAGTGGTAACTGAAGAGCGAAAAGCTGATGTATCCTGAATAGCGATAGGGAGGCCACAAGCAACCCTGTTGCCTAGAGGCATAGAGAAAGACTGGGACCAGCCTGTATAACAGCAGGCAGGTACAGGCACAGGGCAGCAGCAACCCCACAGCACCTATGCCCTCTTTGCGTCAGCCTTCAGTCCTGGCCCTGCATCTCATCCCTCATTTCTCTCCATTTTCAGGATTCTCACGACACTTTTGGGTGATCCAGTTCTTACGCTGATGGTCTCCCTCTCCATCACTCCCAGACTCCTATGACCCAGATAACGCTTACAGATGCAGGAAGAGTGCGAGGTAGATGAGTGTAGGACATGGAAGGCATTGGACCAAATGGTGACAAGTCTCACTCATCCGGCCTCAGTCTACCCACAAGAGGGCAGACAGAAAATGATACATACTTCAGTTGCCCAGACAACCAGTCTCAGCCTCTGGTGTCATTGTTCTTTAGTGGCGTTACATGTTCCTGCAGGATGGGAGTGAAGCAGGAGCCACACCCAGACAGAAGCCTCACCGCAGGTGCTCTCGTCGCTGCCGTCGGAGCAGTCTTCGTCTCCATCGCACCGCCACACAGAGGGGATGCAGCGGCCGTTTCCACACTGGAACTGGGAGGGGTCACATTCTGTCTTGGACCCTTGGGAGGCAGGATATATAGAAGAGATGAGGATAAAGAAACAGGGTTTTTTGGAAGGGGGCAGTCAACACAGCCACATGACTGACAGCTGAATAGTCCTTCACTGCTTTGTGCAAGAAAGGAAGTGAATCATACGGCACCCAGCTAAAGGGGGGGGGGTGACCAGGGTAAACAGAGACCTTGTTATCGAACAAGCAAATCGGGATGACAGCAACCAAACCTTGAACGCTGCCTGAACCACACGGGGTGAATTAGCAATGTTATGCATCTGCCCCCCCTCCCCCAACCTGGCTACCAGCCACCATGTCTACGAGCCCAGATCTCATTAAAATCGGCAGACTGTCAGATCAGAGAGAAGCTTTAATCAAAATCATCCCCATTATGAAATAGCACAAGGCAGCTAAGAAAGGAGGTGGGTTGCAGGAGTCAAACCAAGGTGCACAATAATCGAAGGAGAACTGCCTGTTCAGCTGCTGGCCAAAAGAGTACAACCATACACAAGCAACGAACCGAGTAAACAGGGCCCCGTTGTGACAATTCAGAGAACAAAACGTTGTTCAACAAGTATCCAAGACCCACCAATTACACAACAGCTTCTGCAACACCAAATCACTTCACTACACGAAACAGCCAATCTATATGAGTGTTATTTCACACGCCAACCAGATGACTACCAAATAAGCAGTAGTACGTTACTCTCATAGAAGCATGCATCAAATCAAAGCAGTTCTGGTTAGGTACTCTTAGCATAGGTATATCAGCCCTAAAACCAGCCCAGGTGATTTGGGAGCCTCCCTAGCCATAAAGGCTTTTCCTGAGAAGTTGGCACTTTCCCCTCACCACCGATAAAAGGAGACAAACTAAATTTGGGAATAAGATTAATGAGTTTGCAAGAGGACAAAAGTAAGGCTTTTTAGGTGCAATTTCCAAATATTAGATTACATGTATAGTCAAAACAGGATTGCCCCCAAAGCCCATGGGTAATTCCCTGGCTTGTCGTCATGGAAACAGTAATGTAAATCATGTTATAGTGCAGGGCTGCCCAATCGTGCTCCTGGAGAAGTACCACCCTGCAGAGCTTAGGTGCAGCCCTAATTTAATGCACCTGATACAGATAATCGAACCTTTCAGTTATATCCCAGTATTAGAGTCGGCTATGTTGAGTTCTTAGAGATACAGGTAATCAGTCCCTTCAATTGTATCGGGTGTATTAAAATCAGGGCTGCACCCAAGTTCTGCAGGGTGGTAGCTCTTCAGGAGCAGAACTGGGCAGCCCTGGTATAGTGGCTAATTGGAAATAAAAGGTATGTATTCAGATGACTCAATTTCTTAAGACTTCTGGAACGTCATACCCCAGCTGCTCTCAAAACAGTTGAAACACTAATGGAGATCAGAGGTCATCAAAATTTAGACGAGTTAGGGTTTCCCCCCCCCATAGGCTGAACTCAGTCACTGAAACAGCAAGACAGTGGTCACATCCATGTTCACATGATTGTGAAACAAACCCCCAGTGAACTTCACTAATCACCAGACTATACCAAGATGACACCTTGATCTTCTCCAAGGTCCCCATGGTTTTCTGTTCTAGTTGGTAGAGATTTTTCATTCAGTCCGGTGACGAGTCAGCATTTCCACCATTCAAGTGAAACGGATTCATTTCCAAGCACACAACTTCACTGTGCCGCCATTTATTCACAGCAAACCCAATTCAATACTGCATAACAGGCACTATTATCAGCTACACCACTGACTTTAGCAAGTCCAGAATCAAAATTGTTCCAAAAGTACTGTGGGCACAGGAAACGCAGAGTGAATTAGTTCTGCAAATTGAACACTTTCAAAGAGTCCTTTCCTACACACTATTTTATAGGTCTTAAAACAGAGGAACCAGCTCCGTATGAATGAGGGGAATAGTGACTGCATTTGTCCTAAACCAATCCCGATTACAGATTTTTCTTTAAAGCCCAACCAGCCGATACTGATCTGGGCCAAATCAGATTCTTAGGTTGATAGATAAAAAGAAATGAAAGGGTTAAGGCTGCTAATTAACACTTTAATGAACCTGGACTTCGGTAAACAAACCTTTTCAAATTAAATGGCTCCCCTAGCGTCAATTCAATTGCCGATTCCAAATGTTTTGGGTGTAGTTCTCAAACAACTTTGTTAATGTCTTGAACACGGCAAAATTTCACATTTCCATACAAACTAAATGGAATCTCCAGAGACGTTTCCCATAAGCATTTTTACCTCACCGACCATTCAACATTAGAAGGGGCAGAAGTGGGATATGGGGCATCACTGTGGATCGAGAGTTGTGAGAAAAAGTAACGTTGGCAAACTACTGGATCAGTTCATAAAATTGCCCATATTGGGAGTGATTGACCAAGTGCTTGTTAATCACAAGGGGGGGGGGGTGTTTCCTCCATTTCTGGTCATTTACTGATCGACAGTACATCTTTCGGGAATTAAAGCTCCAGGTCTGCCAAATCTGACACGTCCTAAATTTCTGTACCCCTGTGCCACCAGGATGCTCCCAAAATGACCAAGTTCATAATGACCCAAACCATAAACCTTTGGACAGCACATTCCCACTGACACGAGATGCTAAAGGACTAAATTACCCTACAATGCATTAGCTGGTTATTTACAAAGCTAAACAGCATCATGCATACTACTCATGCCTTCATGAGTGCAACAGTGTTTATAATGGTCTGAAGGGGGGGGGGGAAGGGGGTTCGATGGAGACAAAGAAAACAAGTTTCAAATCTGCCACAGAAATGACTGGAAGAATGACAGATGCCCTTTTGCAGGTGATGGCAAATCCCACGATGTCCTCTTGCGCCATTTACATGCAAAGGCCTCAGTTCAATAGGGTTTCACTAACCCCTCCCCCCCCCCGCGGTGGCTGGTGTGCTGCAGCAGACTACTTTTTCCACACTTGCACTATACAAGTCTCAGCACCAGCCTCCCGAAAAACTAAGAAAGAAAAAAAATAAACCCAATTCTATGATTCTGATTGGGAAAATCTTAAGTAAAGGAGGCCAGGTCTCCAGCGGTCCCTGAGCTCATGTGCAGAGCGCCCCAGTCATCGCACCAGGAATAGCAGGCGCTGGCAGCAGGGCTATGCGGACAAAAGCACGTAGCCCGACACCGTAGCAAATGTCATTTTCACGGTAAGACAGCGAGGCGAGGGGCAGCACGACAGCAGACCTGCGCTCCTCCACAATGCAGCGGCATTTTGAAACTGCAACCGCTGGATAGCGCCGTTAACATCCCGCAATTACAATCACCTGTTCCCAGGCAATTAGTCATCCCCACCCCCTCCCCACAACGGGGAGATTGCGGTGATGCTATAAGGCCATGTTAGCGGAACCCCCTCCCAAATCATTTAGATGTCAGATTTAAAACCCTAGATTTAGAATCAGAACACGAAACCACAAGGTCAATCTTTTAAAATTCCCGGTTCCCATTGTTCATACGATGGGCTGCGTTTCGTCACGGTCAAAATATAAAGGAGCGCGTTTACATACAACCCAGGCTCAGAAGAGAGAGAAAAAAAAAAAAAAGACACACAGCCCGACAATCCCTGAACGAATCACCTTATCAATATTTAAAAAGTAAAAAGGCGTCGCACAGACAATACAACAGTCTCCCCTTTACACCAGAAAATAAAACCAGCACCGAGTACGTAATTCACAAGTAGCGCGGACCGCCGCTAAGAAAGCGGCACGATCCGGGCGATTTGATGCGCAGGAAACGAAGATTATAATAAAGACACATACTAGACCTTTAAGGGCCTCCAAACGGCGGCCGACAACATTCACCGGGTCTCGGACTCAGACGCGCGTCGAAGCGATCCGCTCCTCACCCGGCGGGGAAAAAAGCCGCTTTACGTGCGCGTCGCTAACAGCTTAGCGATAATAATAAAAAACAGACTCACCCCCAACAAAAACGCCGTGCTGAAGACATATGGGAAGAATGAGAAAGCCCAGAACAGACGTGAGCATTTCGCGGTATGGCTTTACACTGAGCGCTGCCCCCCCCCGTCCTTCTGCACTGTTTAATGTGGCACGGCCGATATGCCTGCGTGGGACGAACAGAGACCTTGCAAAGCCTGCCTTTTTATCTCATTCACCCGGCGCCCTTCAGTCCATTCGCTTCCTCCGGTCGGACCTACACCCGCAATCCATGTCCTAATTTACTGATAGCGTGAACCTGCTGCAAATAACCACGTCGGTCGAGCCGAGATTTTTTTCCCCCTTCAACATGTCATTTACACGCATTTAACCCTTTCTATCCCTCCCCCCGCCACTTCGAACGGCACTGGAGCGCGCCGAGTCCCTTAACAGCTTCCATAAATTGCTATTTGCGTTTGTTCTTCAGATTGTCATTGTCGATAAACATAAATGCATTCATTTTATGTGACAAATTCATAATTATATTCATCATTAAGACTGATTGAATGATGCAATTGAAGAAATTGTTGCAAAACCTGAGAAAGATGTTGCAATACAACTTGCATATAAATGTATTTGTATGTTTAAGTTTAATTACGTTATATAACACCTGCATTATAAATGGATTATACTTTAAAAACACTTGCTCCGTGCAAATAATTAAAACTAGGCCTAATACAGGATTGTTTAAAAAGTCCCCCTTCGCCTTTTTTTGTAAAAAGCCCGGTAATATTTTATGATATATTGTACATTTCCTTGCTATACAATTTGCTCATTCCGGTAGCTTTCAAAACTGAAACTACTCATCTCTATGGAGTTTGACACAAAGCCGATTCAAGCAAGGATATCACAGCTATCCGGATGGTTCTCTTTAATTTTATTATCAGATGAGGGAAGGTTAATATTGACTCACGGTGTAAACATGCTTTTTTATCGCTTAAGTATAATCTGTTCTCGCAGTAAGACACGGTGCATGACAGACGTCCGCCGTAAAGGATTCTTTCTGAATTTCTGCAGTGTTTCCCATAGCATGCAGAATGTCAGTCACGGTCTTAATTTACGACCTTAAAGAATCGACTGCTGTCGGAGCGGTTAGGAGACAAAATGTGGCTGTACCGTTTTTTGGATCTACCGTAACGTAGACGCTATCAAAACGCATGGAGAACCGACCAAGGTCAGAAACGGTACCTGCGGTCTAGTGATCTCCCATAGGTAGCATTATTAAAGTAAATGTTGGCTTACGAGTCTGTATAAAACTGGGATGTGGTTCCTAGGACTCCCGAGAGAGTGGGAGTGTGTGTGTGTGTGTGTGTATATATATATATATATATATATATAGTCAGAGAGAAGCAGGGAATTTGTGTGACAGAGGGTTGTAGAGAATATATGGAGAGAGATGGAGAAAGAGAGGAAAAGAGAGCATTATATTATTCATAACACCAGTGGAGGCAGGCAGAAAGAGAAACAATACAAGGTGTCAGGAGAGTAGCAGAGCTTTGGATCCAGAAGAGCTAAAACTGGCCTAAATGATGCTTGCTGCTCATGAGTTTGGCCGCTTGCTGCCCTGTCCAAAAGCTTACATACAAAAGCATATGTATTGTTAGAAAATGTTTATCACTGGGGTCTGCCAATTGTACCCTAGCTGTAGGTAAATGTACCTTTTAATCTAATTTAAGTTGAAGAAATGGACTCTGAGGAACATTCCCAAGGTACGAAAAACATTAATGTGCCCTCATTGGTACAAAAATGTCCGTCATAGTCCATTTCTGTGTCTTGAAACGTACAATTACCCTTGAGGGTACAGGCCAGTGATAAACAAAGGTACCAATTTGTATTCTTTCTTCTGGTAGTGTGTGCACATTTGTTACTATCCACGATTCCCTTCAATGGGGGTGTGATGAAAGTGAACCCAAATAACAGAAAAAAATATGACTTCTAACATGTTAAATATGTAATTTTCAACCTGATTTGAAGCTGTTATGTTTATAATAGGATGGGTTTGAACACTGGCAGACACAGGTTTCTTGTCTGGGGTTGGGGGGGGCACGGTGGTGCAGTGGTTAGCGCTGTTGCTGCACATCACTGGACCCAGGTTTTTACTGTCTCCCCGGGTTCCATATGTGTGCAGTTTGTGTGTCGTCATGTGGTTTCTTCCAGGTTCTCTGGTTCCCCCCCAGTCCAAAAGCATGCTGAGGCTGACTGGATTGATCATTGGAGGTCATGGATGCAAAAGCATGGAGAAGATGGGCGGATACAATAAACAAAATGCCCTTTGAGGAGCTGTTTTCTGGGAACTGTTTACTGGGGAATCCAGTCTGGTGAACAGAGCTTCCACACAAATGGAAGCAGTCATAAATACTACCCCATTGTTGTTTGGTGTGTGTGGAAAAGAGGAAGAAATGTTGAAAAAGACAATGCAAGTGTGCAGTTACCCACAATGCTCTGCAGCGATGGAGGCAGCTGACTGGTACCTAAAGGACCAGCATACTGAGGGATGTTCTCCCAGAACCAGATAAATGAGAGAGCTGGTCTGCAGCGGAGCCTGACTCCTGTATCGCAGTGCTGTGCATCTCATCTGTCATCAGCTTTAAGGCACCTCTATGAAGCAGTAATATCCCATGGACATTCATCACTGCACATGTGCTTTGATGTAATGGAGAGCATATCAGATCTGGTGCCAATAAAACTGTCATCTTAAAAAATGTGGTGCTTCAGTAGGTTAATATCAAGCCATATTGTAAAATATAGTGATAACTGATGGCTTTGATAGTTTTCAACCATTATTTACCATATTATGTTGTGTTTGCATAAACAAAGTAATAATGTGGGAATTTTCTGTAAACCAGCATTTCCTGTTTCAATAGAAAACATTTTTTTTTTGTGTCCAGGACCATTCAGGGTTGACTGTTTCCATACAGGCAGGATTGCTGAAGCCACTGAATTTATAATCCCCATTTCAGATATAGCTGGTGGCAGCAAGTGTCATGTGGCTGGATAGTCATGTGATGCTGGTCATGTGACCAATATCTGTCCTGGCTATCTTAAGGCTCTATCTTGGCTACATACAGGTGAGTCCCCGGCTCCATGTGCCTTGGTCTGAGGTCAGTGGCAGCTGCTTTCTGTCTTGTGGCTGGTACACACTGATCTCCTGGAACAGCCCAGTGGGATAAACTCCAAGATGGCAGTAGCCAGGGAAGGATCTTATATTGTTAATCGCTGAACAGCACTGCCTGTGCCTTGGTGTGGGTGGGAGCTGGGCTGTTCCTCTAGGAGATGACATGTGGGAAAGGGTTTTTATTAGTTTAGAACCAACGCTCTTCAAATCCCATGGCCACGTCTGCCTGCATGTTTGTTCATTTTATATGTTTATCCTGTGGTAACCCTGCAGGGTTTTCCTGAGCCCACAAACACTGATTTCCAAGGTTGACTGTGTGAACGTTAGCCCTATGGTAAGGCATAGACCCGCTGACAAATGCAGCAGTAACTGGGCATCCCCTGGTAGTGCAACATTTTTTTTCTTAATACCTATTATTAAGCAACTGATTTACTAAAGTACCTGCAACAAGTCAGCACTTTCAGCACCTGGGAATAACTGCACACTGTAAAGTCCTTTCAGAGGTTGACACCTGGTGCTGGTACATTTGTATTTGGGTTTATTCTTTTGATTGATATTTGTTTTAGATCCCGAGGGGATAAAGGGGATGATCTCAGACTGTCTCAGCGGAAGGTGCCTTATAGGAAATGGAGCGGGGAGTGGGAGTGATGCGATTTATTATCTGTCTGATGTTATGATTTCACTGTCGATATTCCCTTTGAAGAACTGTGTCTTGATGTAGTTATAACTTATGGTAAACAGAGTAAGGATCATTTGTTGATGTTGCCCTGATAAAGAATGTCTCAGTGGTAACATTATTACTTTGAACCTCCAGAGTTGGGGGGATCAGATATCAGGTTTCCTGTTTCTCCCGCAGTCGAAAATGTATACATGTAGGCTAATTGGTGTCTCTAAATTGCAAATAAAGTGTGTGTGTGTGCATATATATAAATATATATGTGATCAGGATGGATGCGTCCATAAAATTGCACCAGTTGGACTGATTAAAATATATGACTCCCACTGATGCATAAATACACATAATTCATATTTTATTTATTCTGAAAAACCTGAGAGTCATTTGAATTATAAGATGGATAGATTGATATTTGGATGGGGGGAGCTAGGGGGAGCTAGGGGGAGCTAATTTTAAAATAATTTTTAAAAATGTTTATAAAGTATAACATTCATAAATAAATGTATATTTGCACATGCAAATGCACCAGCTCTAAGACTACGGTGCATGTGGGAAATTTCATGAACTTGATGAGTCAACCTATCTAATCGTAGACACAGTCTAATCAATTAGTGTCAAGTGACAGAGTGACACAGATGAATGTCCATTAAGTGGGGGAAGCCTCTGTTCCACAACATCCATCCATTCATCTTTCACTTGCTTATGCAGGTCAGGGTCACATGGGGGCAGCAGAGAGCACAAGACTGGGGTACATCTTGTTCAGGCTACTATACTGTTCTAGAACACTGGTGATAGAAATCAGGTTAAATAAGAACGGAATGAGAATAAGGCAGATGCTGTTTGTACCCAGGTATCAGTAGCCAACAATGCTACTCCACTAAAAATTCCACGGCTAATGCTATTGAGTCCATGCAGTGTTCTCTTTATTGCACCTCCCAGAAAATCTAAAATTCCTCCTTATTTGCTAAACATAAGAGGGGAATTCTCCCCCATTGTGAGAACTGAATTTTAAGCCCTGTAGCTAGTGCTTACGCTAGTTAGCAAGATTACCGTGTGCTTTCGGCTAGCTAACTATTGCTGGAACAAGGGAACATTTTGTGTTTAATGTACCCTACCTTCTATATCTGTATCCCTCTTTGGTGCTTTCAGACATTTAAGTGATGTGCAGCCATACATGCAACACAGTGTTTGCATTTTTTGTGAAGCCGGGGGGTGGGGGAGTGAGGCGGCTGGGTGTAAATAGCTGAATAGATGCCACGTGACTATTTTCACTTGGGTGCAAATAGACACTCCTTTACTGTAATCTCGGCTTATGTGTTGCATTTTTATTTGTTACTGTATTGTATTGGATATAAAGGTTTTGAAAATGTTTCTTGCCCTTGAAAGTCTTCTCTCAGGCAATATGTGCTGCAAGCTGAGTCAGCTGGAGGGGAAATCAGAAATATGGAAATCCTGTCCTGATAACTGCTTGCACTTGATCCCAGTGGCTTTATTAGGTTTCTGCAGTATGCTTACTACTCCATAATTGTAATGGGCTATCTTGAACACAAGGGGCACACTCTCCTGCTTGTTCTGTGAGAACTCAACATTTTGCCTTGTGACAAGCACACACAGCAGAAGGCTAAAGGACAATCAAAAGTAAAATCATAATGCCGAACAAGTTTCTCAGTTTTGTTGCGAGTACTTTTATAAAAATTAAGGTATGAACAACATTTATATTTTTTACATTACGATACATAGGCTTGGGACAATTTGTGAACATGAATTTATGACCAATTTTGATGCTCTAAAGTGGTGATGGACACTTGGGCTGCCCCACCCTGCTACTTTGGGTTTTCCTTGCAATGAACCAGTAAGGGCTGCAGGTGGTGAAGTGGTTGAAGACATAGAATTATGGGGAAAGGGCTTCGGGTTGCAAAAACAGGTAGGCCTATGCTGTTGATCTGAATTCCTTCAGTGAAATATGTGTATCAAAAGCAGATCGCTTAAAAAAGAGATCAAAAAGTTCAATTACAAATTAATTTCATTCAAGTGACCAAAATGAAAGGAGTCTTACATCCAGTACAGTGCAATACTCTATACGGTACATATCACAATAGGATTTGGACTAGGGATGCAAATTATCGAGTAATTCATTAATCAATAGTTGTTTCATCTTATCGATCGATGATCGATTAATTGC
>JAODKF010000126.1:21818501-21830131 GCA_026779585.1 Mormyrus proboscirostris
ACGAGGACTGGCAAGGAATTATGGGTTCAAAATACAATTAATTGCAATTAATTAATTTTAATCGAGTAATTTCTTATTGACAATTAATTGATAATCGATTAATTGCTTACATCCCTAATTTGGACAATAAATAAGGTCTTTTCTAATCCGACTGTTTCTCTCCAGATGTTTGGAAAAGTCCCAGCTGTGCCTCTAGGGATGTAATTTTTGTTACCGACAGCTGACTGCCAAGTGGACATCTGTGGCTGAGTTTTCGTCTTTGAGGTATCTGCAGTGGCTGCGCCCTCCCTACTCTGGGTCCAGATTTGACCACATCTCCAACAACATCTTTCTTTCCTTTAGTGTGTGTATGTGCCGGTCTTAGATCTCCTGCAAAGGTGGTCCACCCCCAGGCGTCTCATTGTCTCCCCCTGCTGGTTCATCTGTCAGGTGACAGACAGTTGGGCCACTCTCAGCAGGCATGCAGGTTAAGGTTCTATTAGCAGTTGGGGGATGGAGTCCTGTCACCTAGGGGGGGTGTAGCCATAGGGTCTCTGCAAGCAAAGGGATTGGTGGTTGGGAAGAGGGTGAAGGTAGTAATACTCCACAAGGGCAGCCAATGTTGGGAAGGATATTTCTGCCTCCAGGAAGATTCTGGAATCCTGCGGATAAGAGACAGGAATGCTGAAATAGGTGAAAAGCCATGCACACTAAACTCTATGCTGGTCTTCAGCACTGAAAGTGGTGAGCAGGGTAGGTCTCTGGTCGCCAGAGATTGCCCACGGATCACACTGCACTGACCTCCTCGAACAGCCTGTAGTTCCTGGCTTTGTTCAGTCCCACATCCCACACCACCAGCACCTGCGGAGACGGGATGGCATAGCGCAGCATTAAAGGCAGCATGAGCTTGCAGCCCAGTGGACAGAGTGCAGAGGACGAATACACCCAGCGGGACACTCAGAACTCTACGCACTGCGAGATGTTGCACCTCAAGAGTCTGGTTAAGTGTCAAACCAACGCATACAAAATACGCTGTGCTTCTGGCAGGCCACAAACGGCTATAATTTACACAAATAGCGATTTATGTGGCTGGATATTTTACTGAAGGTTGTTCATAAGCCTTGCTGCTGAGGTGTAACTATGCATGTTATACCTTAGATGTCTTTGTCCCTGAGTTCCTGATGCAGTAGAGTCCATCTTGAGGAGATCTGCTACTTTCTTTAAATAGCCTGTAATTAAAAGGCATCAATGATTTATAATATGCTAATAAATGCAGGGCAATGAACTCTTAATTCTGTTAATGTAATTCTTTTAATAGACACCAGAGGGAGCCAAAGGCAGGAGCCATACAGCCCGCTGAAAATTGCTTAATTTAAAACTGAAAAGACTGACAAAAAGCAGAGCTGACTGTGTAGTACTGTAATGTACACCCACTTTATCACTACATTTTATTGCTGCATAACAGGGCTGTTACTCATTCCTTACTTTTCAACATTGCTGGTTTCTGTCGTTTTAATGAACACTGAATCTGGCAACTGCACCTGGGGGACAACAGAAAGTACATGCTGTTTTTAGGACCTGTGTGCATTTGTAGGGCTTAACAGTTCTAATACATGCAGAGAATTATCTTTAGGCTGCTTCTGTAGGATACGGCAGACCAAGACCATAACGGAGGATAGTCCTATTTGGCGCTTTTCCACTGGCATACGTGAGCCGACCCATACCCATGCTGTACCACAAAAATAGACTAGTCACAGTGCGGTTCCAGCTCACGTTGGTTTTCCACTGCAGAAGGGCTGGCTCGGTAAACACTTTGCTGGGTTTGGAGAATGATACTTATTTAAATCCAAAGATATGATTATTTACTGTTCACATGCTGTACATCATGATTTGCTATCTGCTAATTTCCACTAGCAAGTGTGTGAGAATCACCGTCTTATATTAGCATTAAAATACTAGCGGAATTAGCATTCGTTTGCATGAATCTGCACTACGAATCCATTCTATTCAGTTGTTCTGTAGTACAGGAGGTTGGAAATTTCAAGATCCAGGTTATTGGGAATGCATCAATATTTCACGATGTGTGATATTACTAATAGCGAATAATATATGCCTTCAGATAATCCATGCATATTGATGCAGAACACCAGAATCTCCATTCATTTCAACCAATCAGATGGTAGTGATACAACCAGCTCAGTTTGGTCATGCTTTTGACCTGGCTAATAAGTGTGGGTACAGCTTGGGTATGGCTCACATAATTTGCAGTGGAAAACCACCATTTTGTAGTATGGCTCAGGTAAGGCTCAGTTCTTGGTGGCAGTGGACTCACGTTTTCGTAGTCATCATCTGAGTCATCCTCATGCTTCGGGGCTGCCTTCCTCAGGTGTGCCGGCACTTCATCCACGGAGGAGCGAAAACTCTGTCCATCGGGTGAGGATCTTCTGAGGAGAAAAACAAGCACGGGAACCGTTATCTGCCACCACACCATCGGCAGACTGTCACCTATTCTGGGAAGTCAATCATCTGATCATAAACATGTACTGCTTTAATCCCTATACTGTCACAACAGCTCTGTAGTCGGGGCCACAGTAGGGGCTTGGATATTCTGGAGGATTTGTGGGGGGGGGGGGCACTATACAGGGGCCCTTGGATACACCGTGGTGAGTCAGGGAGGGCCTAAGGGGACATTTTGTCAAAGAGCCCAGAAGTTCTTTCTACACCCCTGGCAACAGTATTTATGTCTATTGAAATTAATCAATTTATAAATACACTCAAATTATCTTTACAATGAACATGGAACAGTTCACAGAAACAATAGAGTTTCTGCTCTAGGCTCACACTGGTCTCTTTAGTGTCCTTGACAAGACTTCAAGGGTTCTGAGGGACTGTGAAATATGGGGGATTACGGGAAGAAAAGGTGCAGTGAGGGGATATGGGATAGAGAGCAAACAGAGGGACAGGGAAAGGTGGCACTTACTGGAAGGGGCCTCTGGTTTTGGTGTCGCTGGGTGGAGGTTTGGGTGCTAGTGAAGGCCTGTACATGGCCGGCTTTGCCAGCTCCTCCTGGGGCTTCTTCTCGGCGTTCAGAGGGATCATCAAGGGCTTTGGCCCAACCACCAGGGACAAATTCCTGTCCAGATTGACACAGATGGGCAGAGTCTTGGGGCCTTGTATGGGTACTGGGGGCTTGGTTTCCGTGAGGACACCAAGTGTCACCGACCCCTTTTTCTTCTGGTTAAGTGGGGTTGTGCAGGTGGTGCTTTTAGGCATCCGGGGGTGGGGTTCTGGGCTAGGCTTTTGCTTGAAGTGGGCTGATGGCACAGGGGGTGGAGGGCCCTTGTTGACCATGTCTTTTTCAACCAGGTTATCAGGTTTGGGCAGCTTGGGTGGGGGTGGGGGTGGAGCCGGTTTTCTGGGTACAGGGCTCGGAAGATTCTTGGTGGGAGCCAGGGGTGGTGGAGATGCCCTGTGTGGAAAGTCTGTTTGCTGCATAAATGGAACTGGGGGAGGTGGGTAGGCTGGTGGAGGTTTCATGAGGTGACCTGAATAGACAGATCATAACCACTCTTAGGCTTCCACAGAAAAACCAATATAGGAACTTCACAGTGACAATGTGACAGGAAACCTTAGCAGACCATCCACTCAAGAGAACAATGCCTCAGGTTATATAAGCAGTTTCAGCCTGGCCACAAGTACAACACTGTCAAGACTCAAGACCGTGAGAAAAGTGCAGCAGGTACCTGTTATGGAAACCAACCACCAGAGACAACCCTCTGGACCCCCTTAAATGGGTCCCCCAATGTTGAACCGCTTGACAATTTAAAGATAAGTACCTGTTATGCTCTGCCCCTCATCTGGTTTAAGGTAGTCTTCATCCTCATCCTCCTCATCCTCTACAACGTAGTCTAAGAAGGCAAAAACAGTTGGTTAGAATTACCGAATATGGGTTGCCGAATATGGTCCTTACTGAAGAAGTCAGGCCATTAAGTTGAATGCCATGGTGCGTTGCAGATGTTGGGAATGGTGGATGTCTCTTACCATCTTCTGTGTCCGGGGTATAGTTTATCTCGAGGGGCTTCTCTATGGACCCATAAAAGCCATCTAAGTCTGTATTAGAATCGCTGGAACACCAGGGAAACAAATACAACAATCAAAATGCCCTTCCTTGGGTAATATCCCCATGCTACTTTAACTTAAAGTCTTATGCAGCCTGATTTTTCACTGGAGCACTGCAAGTTAAGGGCTAAATGTGGATCTCTGCTAGCTCCTTAAACATATTGGACTTTTAGAGCACTTCCGGCCTTTGTGTATCACTCGGAAACACAGCGGCTCCTTGCTGGGAGCCTGAGTTGGATAGACAGTTTATCAAGAAGAGGAAACTGCTGGGACTGCAACGGTTATGCAAGATGTGACCAAATAAGGGAAGTGGGAAGAGTCCAGATTATAGCTGCACAGTCAGTGGGAAAACACAGATGTGCAATTAATGAAAGAGGGAGGAGTCTGGATCAAAACTGTGAGGTCACCTGCTATATATAGATATACAAATAAGGGAAAGGGGAGGGGCCTGTATCAGAGTGTTCTGTGAAGCAATACAGGTGCACGTCTTCACCATATTTACTGACAGTTTCCCTACTGGTTATACCATGATCCACTGGAATAACAATTTAAATAAACTAAAACAAAGCAGCAATCCTACCTTGTGACACGGGCATCTCTTCTGTCATGATAGAAGTCAATTTCTTTTCGCAGGTCGAGCATCCATTTCTGTCAATTTTAAACCAGAGGTCACAAATCAACATTGACCCTACTGCCTCCTCCTGTTCAGTGGCATTATTGCCAGTAACAGATTCCTGGACTGATGCATAAATTTATGGAGATTATATGAGTTTTCTAAATGCATCATAACTGACAGAATACTGACAATGATAACTATGATTTACTGTACACTTGTGTGGAATCTGTTCTCAATTAGATAACTAGTGTATTTAATCAGGGGGTTAACCATAAATAGCCACACTGCCCCCTGCTGGCCATCATTGGCCTCACCTTTCTCTCATCCTCACAGGATGCAGAGAAGTACCAGGTGCGATGCCTCTTGCTGAAGTGGACGATCTTGAAGGGAAACACATTGTTGGCAGTGGTTTCCTCTGCGGCTCGCATCACTCTGTTGGCAGAGCATGTAAAATGACAGTCACAGATCCAGTTGCTGAGTGTGTTCATCATGTTACCGAGATCAGTCATAAATAACTAGTCTTCTCCAGAAGAAAATGAAGATTATGAAGATTTTCTCTTTTCTCAGAAACATAACAAAGATCACACGTACATTAACTTGACAGGTGACAAAGGTGGTCAGTCAATGAAAGTATTTAATATAGACCAATGCTTTTCATTCTGGTCCTCAGGACCCCCAGGAGGTCCATGTATTTGCTCCCAAGGTAGCTGGGAGGGAGCAAAAACATGGACTGTGTTGAGAAACACTGATAATGACAGTAAAATGCTATTGGACACCTGCGTGAGACACTACATTAGCTACATTAGCTAAATCTATGACACAATAGACAGGCTGAATCAACAAGCAAATAATCTGTAAAAGCTGGTTAAGCCAATTATACATTTAAAACTGTTTGGAGGATGTGAAGACACCTAATGAACTAATATCATTTAAAAATAAGGGGTATTTGTAGATTTTCACAACTTTGATGTGACACAATTTGTGTTAATTCAACAGGCATTGCCAAGACAAATTGGACACCCAGACTAAAATGCTGCCCTACGTTCACTGATTCCCCTGACACAGTCTGAAAGGCTGCCTGGAGGCATTGCCATAAAATATGGGGGGGGGGGGTTATATCCCCCAGTAATGAAAACCAGCCAATACAACCCCCTGGACCGCCTTAAATGGCTGGGGACCTCACCCTCCCCCAATGCACAGTACAAAGGTATACCATTGCCTGGAGGTCTAATTCCCTGGATCCAATTTGCCGTGGTTATAGCTGCCCATTGGGAGCGGCTCGAGCGCCGGGGAGGAGTTGCTCTGGGGGTGTAATTATACCCCATGTCTGGCCAGGATACAGCAAGTGCTCAGCATGCTAGGGCCACAGGAGGAGGGATTAGTCCCAGCGTCCAGAATAACAGAGAACAAAGAGATTAAAACAGCTTGGATAACTGAGGAAGGCAGGCCATGTAACGTCCTCTTTTTTATTATTTCTCATTCTTGATTGAAACTTAAAGAGGGGTGGCAAATGGAGGCATTTACGGTTGGATGTTGAACACAGAGTGGGCAGTTTGCTGGAGCTCATAATCGGAACCTCAAGCCCCTCAGGGGAAACGGATAGGAGAAAAAGATTTCCTGTGAGACAGGATGTGGCCGCCGTCCCTGTGACGTGGCCTAAGAACTCAAATTCACCTAAATAACATAGGGTGGGCTGCTAGGCAAGCTATTTTAGAGTTTAAAGAAAACTCTACGTACAACTACCAGCAACTCGACAGGGGTGTATTTCAGTACAGTCTTGAGCACTGACCTGTTATAGCCATTGAGGGAGAACGCCCCCTGTGGTGAAGGGGAGGTACTGCTCTTAAAATAATACACGCAGCCCTTGTGAAGGATGATGAAACGGAGGGGCCCTGGACAAAATCAAAGGTTATAGGCAGACTTGTCAAACAGCGCATTATTATAAATATACAATACTGATGCCTATGGCTCCTGGGCTAAGCTGACTGACCCAGTACAGTGTAAATCAATAACTGTTAAAATATGACCTTGACAGGAGATTAAAAAGTGCTGTCTGGATTTGGGTATAAAGCAAGCAGAGGATCATGTAAAACTCAACAGGGGTAACATTATGATTGATGTTAATTATTACAGTGTACATTTGTAATTCAGGCAATAATTACACACTGAGTGGTTTGGTTTGGCTTAGACGTTTAGTTCCTCCTTAAACGGGAAGAACCTTGACCTTCTGGTCACAGGTGCACTTCTTCAAATAGTGTGTCAGCTTGTGAACATCCCCAATCTTTTGTGTCAGCATTATAGTTACTCCTTAGACCATGAACCACTTGGACAGCGACGGTTGCCACGGTGACTCACATTTCATCAGACTAAATTGACTTCCGCCCTTCTTATGGAGGTATCCGGACTGCGACACGCCGCCCGGCATTGTCAGGAGGTTCTGGGCGCCGATGGCCCTCATCGGGGTGGGCCAGGGTATCTGAGATGAAGCCATATTTCTGAGAGAAGGGAGAAAAGCTCTTGGTGTTAATGCAGCACCCTACAGCAGCCAGCAGCCTGAGAAGCACCATCGCACATTCACACATACTTCTCAGAAATGGGCTGGACAAGCTCAGCCTCTTCCTCTCAAGAGAACAGCGTTTACTGGCTAATTTCAAGTTTCAGGCTGGGAAGCCCCACCTATCCCACCCCACCTCACCACCACCATCAGAAAGTCCACTTTCAGCAATGTAAGCCCCCTCCACAAATGTTCCTGCAACACGGCTAGACTGAAATGCTTTCAGGAGAAGGAGCAATCAGGAGAAACAAAGCACCCTCAGCACGTTCCGCTCTACATACTATTCGAGTGCCTAAACCTGCTCGTCTTCCTCAAACCCACAGGCATTCGCTCCTCTCCAGCCACCTCGCCACAGCCCCCATCCCTACCCCCCCTCACCTTCTCTTCACCCGCCTCCCAGGCGCCATGATTGCGGATCTCTCACCAAACATGCTGGACCGTCAAGCCGGCCGCGGACGGGAGCCGGTGCACTGACGGGATCTGGAGCACGTCGGCAGAAGCCTGCCGGCAAAGCCTTGACCCCACCCATGGAAAAAATAGGAAGGAAATGGGATGTTTTGCCCTCCTCCAAGCACACGGTTTCCTGCCCCTCCAGCCGCGACCCCCGGGATGGAACAGAAATCCAGAGGTAGACTGAAAGCAACTGATCTGCACGATGTGGTCCCTGCAGGGTGGAGCAGGAAGCTGAATGGGTGCCAGGGGAAGTACGATGCCAGTGAGGATCACAGGGAACTGCCCAAAGGAAGATTAAATCAGCAGCTGCATAACCAGAAGGCACTGGCTGTCCAGAGCATCTCAGATAGGTAGAGGGTATGCGTGTCTGGGCACAGGCTGGTCCCACAGACCTCCTGGTGCCTACTATCATTAGACCTTCAAAGCACTTTTTTTCTTGTCAGGGATCGCAGACAACAGGTAAGCAGCGAAGACACACTCCGCCTCCACAGGGTGATTGGACAAGACAAAAAACAGCTGGGGAGATTTAATAATCAACTCTGAGGTGCACCAGGACAGGAAGGAAATCGAAAGTCATCCCCGTCTCCGGTTTGTATGTGGAAGTGGTCAAAACTTACAGTGGTCCAAAGACCAGCAGAGTGATGTCTCGCTAGTACATATGGCAGCGGTCCACGAGCGGGAGTCTGTGGCCGTGCATTTTGGTAGGTGATTATGCGAGCGGAGTGCGATCTGCAAGATGTTTGCAGACTGTAACTAGCGCCACTCTGCGCGGTCACCTGAAAATGCAACTGAAATTCGGCTTCTTGTAAATGCCACTGCTTCCTGTCAAGCATGGCGGCTGAGAGATGAAGGACGATCAGGCCTCGATCTTGGGAACCTTCATCCTTCAAAATCAGGATGCAAGATACTCTGAACAGGATCCAAGGGGGATGGGGGAGATGTGTACCCCCCAATATTTAATTTGATTAGTCTCTCCCAAATAAATGGACATTTAAAATATTGCATTTAATGTACTAAAAATTTTAAGTTGTATCCTCCCTAGTATGAGACTCTTTCCTGTGCCATTGTCTTCAAATGTTGAAATGAGTGAAACTGGCACTAAAACTCTCACTGAGCTGATTCTTTTGAAAATCACCTGCACAAATATATTTTACTGAAGTGAGGATATATATATATATATATATATATATGAAAAACGAACATGGAAGCTAAATATATTAAATATCTCACAGTAATTTTTTTTTCAGTAAGTATCATTATTTTCTGTATCTGAGGATAATTTCAGGGAAGGTCTTATAATAAGCTGGATGGGCCAACTGCTGTAACCTCTGAGTTGAGTGAGCATTTTCCTCATCACAGTTTCTGTAATTGCGGTTAATAAGAAGATCCGGGTTGCCTTGCGCTGGTTTGAGGGGTAGACATTTAACTATAGTCAGATGCCCTCACATTCCATTCACACACACACACACACACACAATACCAGGGGCGGTGGGGGGGAACATCCTCTCACTGGCGTGCATCCCCGTGCTGTACACATGCGTGTGCGCTTCCCCGTGTCTGTACACACGTGTGTTCCCACTGTCTCTCTTTCTCTCGTTTGTAGGTAGACAGAGTGAAATGCAGGCATTCCTATTAGCCTGTACCTGTACGTGGCTTTGAAATTTTTTAATTTCCACAATGACCTACCGATTTAATAAAGGATAATTAACTCAAACAGGGATGTCACTTTCTAAAACATTTTATTCTAAAGCATCTTTCCTTGCTGCATTTGTGACTTAGCGCATTCTCTTTGTATTCCGCTGTTGCAGGTTTTGGCTGAGGTTTTGGCAGTTGAAAACTGAGCTGCCTTAATTAAATTGTGCCAGATGCAGTTTTGGTTACAAGGACCAAAATGGCATGCAATACGGAAAAAAAGCAACCCGGAAAAATCCATGATCTGTCACAGTGTTCTTTCAAATAGCAAGCAATGTACATAGATGTAAATTCTATACTGGCTTAATATTTACATATCCTGTGTTGGATGCAGTTATCAACATAATTTTCCTATTTCTCTGATAGGCTAATTTATGTTTCTATAACAAAGAAAACTAAGTCTGACCTAACGTTAAATTATGCCTTTTAGAATAAAGCAATAGTTCTGTGAATATATCCTAGCATAATATGTAACAGTATACTGGGTCTCAGTAAATTTAAACTTGCAAGAAATTGTAGATAAATCTGTTGTTTATGCTATTGAGTAGCAGATTATTTGTAGATTATTCGCAATTCCATAACAGACATAACTGTATCATTGTATGTATGTCGGCCAGTGTCAATCAAAATGTTTAGTAGCCTATATTATATCACACCGAATGTCTCATCAAGACTGGCTGGATAAGCTTGAGTTGACACATTTTGCTCCCTATTAGGTTGTCCCCATTTAAAGAATCTCTCCTGCACCCCTGCACAATACAGCTCCATTCGGTTCAAATAAGCCATTTCAACACTTCGCCCCAAACTGCATTCCCATTGGCTTTCTGTGTGACTAAGGGGATAGAGCGGGTAAGCAAGTGGTGTCAGACCATTTGGAGAATGTCCACAGCCCACAGAAAGAAGTGAAATGAACTGGAGCCATCAAAAGTGTTGCAGTTTCATCCAGAGCTGGAGAAAGACAGGAACAGAAAAGCAATAAATATAAGCCTTCCTTTAAGGTTTAAGTCCCCCAGCCAGCATGGGCGTAAATTACAGGGGGGATGGGGGGGTTGTAGCCCCCCCAATAAATCAAAACCAGCTAATACAACCCCCCCAATGTTCCAGCCAAAGATACGCCCTTGCCAGACAGTCATTAATCGATAAAGCTTGATTGTAACTAGCACCCCGGATTGTGGACCAACAATGGCATTACTGTTAGGGTGATAACATACAGTACTGTTTCACATATGCAGTACTTTCAGAGTCATCATGCCAGTACTGTTATGCGTCATGTACAGTGTATTCAGTATATTCAGGTAAACCTTGCTATACTGCGTTGGACCCACTTTTTCTTTCAGAACTGTCTTTAAATCTTTGAGACATAGATTCAACAAGGTGTTTGAAACATTCCATGGAGACATGATTGCATCACGAGTTGATGCAGATTTGTCGGCTGCATCTTCCTGACATGAATCTGCCATTCCACCACATCCCAGAAGTACTTTATTGGACTGAGATATGGTGATTGGGGAGACCTTTTAAGTGCATTGAACACATTGTCATGTTCAAGAAACCAGTCAGAGATGATATGAGCTTTATGACATTGCCGAGTTATTGTGCTGGAAGTAGCCATTAGAAGGTGGATGTATTGTGATCATACTGGGATGGACATCACTAACAATATTGAGGTAGGCTGTGGTATATACTGTACATGATGCTCAATTTTTACTATGGGGCCAAGAGTGTAGCAAGGAAATATCCCCCACATCATTACACCACAGCCTGAATTGTTAATACCAGGCAGGATGGATCCATGCTTTCATGTTGTTTACAAGAAATTATGACTCTACATCCCACCAGGCAACATTTTTCCAATCCTCCACTGTCCAATTTTGGTGAGTCTGCACCTAATGTAGCTTGAGTTCTATGTTCTAAGCTAATAGGAGTGGCACCCGGTGTGGTCTTCTGCTGCTGTAGCCCGTCTGCTTGTTTGACGTGTTTTACATACCTTGGTTGTAATGAGTGGTTATCTGAGTTACTGTTACCTTTCTATTAGCTTGAACCAGCTTGAGCCCTCAATACACAACAAAATATTTTGGTCCATTGCGTTTTTTGCCCAGTAGTATATATTGTACAGTACTGTACCATACTGTACTGAGTCATAATAATAATAATAATAATAATAATAATAATAATAATCACAACTTTATTGATCCCCGTGGGGAAATTCCTTTTTTG
>JAODKF010000126.1:21830231-21844174 GCA_026779585.1 Mormyrus proboscirostris
AGAGCAAGCTGTCCGCAAAGGGCTGCCACCTGTTGGGGCACCCAGGGAGCTGGGGGTTAAGGGTCTTGCTCAAGGAGAGGCTGGGTTTGAACCTGCGACCTTGTGATTACAGGCACACAGGCTTTGCCCACTGAGCCTACATGCTGCCCCCCTAATGTCATTATTGTTACAGATATAACATGTAGCACTGTTAGACTCATATTATTAGCACTGTTTTCAAATATAACATGCAGTACTGTTAGACACACAATGTCTGTACCGTTGCACATATATATTACATCCAGTGTTGTTACAGACATAATGCATGGTTCTGTTAGGCAGGCATGGGGCTAAGGACCGTGTCACGAGTCACAAGTCTAACCATCAAGTCTTAAGTCATGCTTCTGAGAATTAATCACTCAAGTATAGGGTGGTGGTGGCCTAATGGTTAGGGAAACACACAACTGAAAGATTGCTGGTTTGAAACCCTGACCAGCAAGGCACCACTGAGGTACCCTGAGCAAGGTACCACCCCAAGCACTGCTCCCGGGGCTCTGAATTAGCTGCCCCCTGCTATGTCATGATGTCACATATGGGTTAAATGCAGAGGACACATTTTGATGGTGTTTCATCAATGACTAATCACTTCATCTTCACCTATCTTCTTCTTCTTCAAGTCAGATTCAAAAAACGTCAAGCTAGAGACTTAGTCAAGCAAGTTATGTCTAGTTATGGTCAATCCTTAAGTAATTTCATCGTCAGTGACATCGGTGACAGTATGATAAAATGTGACAGTGATTAATTTAACAATGATGTTATACATTTAATTGTTGTTAATTTAAACACTGGTCAATTCAATACTAACTACTGTCATGTGTATTAAAATTTTCGGTAATGCTTTACATTAAGCACACCATCATAAAGCATTCATCATACAGTCATAGAACATTCATTGGACCTTCATAATGCATTCATAGAGCATTCATAAGCAGCGTGCAAATACACCTTAAAATCCTAACGTCCCTTAACAGCTTTAATATACAAACATTACATGATTATACTGTCACTTAGCTATAGCTGAATATTAAACCTTAAATACTCTTCATATCTTTAAATGTAACACTAAAAAAGCAAACATACATAGTAATGGTGTAATTTATGCATGTATTCTGAGGCTGTAAAGGTACATGTATTCACTGTGTGCTGTTCAGTACATCATTTTCGGTTCAGTAGGGACATGAAATTATGCTAATTGTGGCTGTTGGTTGGTTACAGCTAGTGCTAGTCAGTCATGATCAGTGATTTGAGAACATTTGGGTCCTGTTTACGCTTGACTTTAAAATATTTATTGGGTCATCGGATCACAAGTGGACAGCGCTAAATACAAGTGTAAATGTCCATTAAGACGCACGTTGATCCGATCACTCGAATCACTTCCCGAGGTGGTCTGGGACGCATTTGACCACATAGTTTTTGTAGTGTAAATGTTAATATGTTAATAGATCTTGATGTGTCCCTGACAAGGATGTCACCATAAATTACATCAACAACAGACTCATACCTTGATGGAATTCATGGAAAAATAGTGCATTATAACTGACAATAATGTAAGAGAACAAGTGTTAAGTATGATATTCAAATTGATGACAATGTGAATGTTCGTAATCAAGATACGATATTATATCAGTATTTTGCCCAGCTCTAATATCAGCAAGAATACTGGGACATTTAATGTTAAAGTAACTGAAGGTTACTGCTAGTTTGCCAACCTGCTTTTATGGGTCTTGAAATAGTTTTTCCACTTTTTAAAGAATGCTGTCTTTTTTACTTCATCTGCATACAAATTTCAGTAACCAAAGTTTATTATTTTTGGTATTGATGGTGCCATGGCTACTTTCTGCTGGTGCGCTGAACTGCCTTTACGAACAAATCACTTGTTGCCTTAGCCTATTGTGGCTCCTTTCATTTATGGGCTCACATGGTACAGCTTTTTTGAGGTTCGGATAAGAGCAGCCAGGCAATTGTGGAGCCAGTGATGAAAGGCAAAGGTGGAACCTAAAATGAATTGCAGTGATAGAATGTTTGAGTCATTTATTAATGACTTATTTATTATTATAAGTCATTTATAATAAGTGTAAGTCAAGTGTCAAGTCAACAAAACCCAAGTCTAACTCATTGAGTCTTTTTCATAAATTGGCCATAAAAAGTCATAAAAACTGGGACTCAAGTCTGACAAATATAAAGAACAGTACTGTTGGAGTCATAATGTCATTACTGATACAGATATACAGTACTGTAAAGTTATAATATGCAGAATTTTAAATTCATAATATACAGCATATCAATTAATTTTAGCTGTAGTTTCACTTCCAAAATGGTGTCACTTCTCAAAAACAACTATTTCAGAACAGGGCGACGATAGCATGTCTCTGTTTGATCATGGATCCACAGCTCATCTTATTTCAGGGACTCCGTTTCTAGTGATCTGCCAGTGGAGGGGACTTGATTTTGGGCACACACCGACTGCAGCGGTTCATAACTCCTGTGTGTGTCTGGTAGGGTGACCCACAAGAGCACGCTCTGTACAGGCTGTGTCTCCGCCCCTGTGCTGTGGGAGTTTGAGTCCAGCTTCTATTTCATACTTGTTCCTCTTTTGCTTTTAGTCTCTTTCAGACACATTTGGTTCCCTTTCTTTAGTGGAATTCATATTTCCACGGGTAAACTTCAATTTCCCCCTTGTCTGTTTCGGTCAAGTGCCTCAATCGGACTTCTCTGAGACGATAATAGCTACTTTCCCTTTGTGTCACTTCCTGTTTGCTAACCAGACCCAGCTGCTCCCTAAACAAGCTTCCTTAGCCTGACTATAGTCATACCAAAACTAAAGAAGACATGTCCGAAAGCCCGAATGATAAAACATTTCACTGCCTAGCCTGCCATAATGTGCAAAAATGCAACATTTCTGTTAACAGTGACATTTCTCTTTGGGTTTTACTTGCTCCTCAGGCTGCAAGAAATCATTACACAGTGTGTGTAAACTATGTTTGCATCAGTAAGATGGATACCTGTCAGCACAATACACACTCCTTCATTTTTTCCATAGATCGGCCCCACAACGACAAAATTTGTGCTTTACCATATGTTCATGAAACGGCTATTTACTATACATTTTTACTAAAAGCCTTGTGCTGTGTTCTGTTCCTCAAGGACTGATCATCTATAGACCCCAGCCGGAGTGAGGACGCCTTTTGCAGACATTGCTCAAGACTCCCACCTCTATTCTATATGTGACATTAGCACCGGGAAATGGGAGAGGCCCATTGCAGAGGATATCATTTACACCATCACGCATAACAGCTCAGATAAGCTGAGCTCCGGTACAGCTTGGGGAGTCGCTGGACCTTGTACAGACATTTTGGAGAGCCTGCTTCACAACAAGGGCAAGGAAGCCCAAAGTAAGAATGAGCTGAAACTCTGAGACTAAACACCTTCACAGGTCGACAGGAAGCATGATGATTTTCACATGCCCACCTGTGCCATGCAAACTCAACGACAAACAATAGCTACTGCATAATTAATCCCAACCCACAGCTGCTCCCAACCAGCGTACCTTCCAGAATACTCCCCTAAAGACCATCTCTGATAGTCCAAAGTTTGAAATTTATATTCTGGGGACATCACTGTACCTTCGTCCCTACGTGATAGTGCTCCTCCCTGGCCCATATACAGCTATTTATTTGATAAAAATAAAACAGTAAGGTGAACTCACATGCCATCCCGGTCTTTGTAGCATGTCTTTACAGTATGTTGGCCCGAAAACGCGAATGCTTTCTTCTTCTTCACTGACACAGCCATGGGCATGCAGAGCCACCATGTTACCTCAGCAAGCCGTAAACTATGACATGGAATGAAGGACCCAACAGCTACCTCATTAGGCGTCCGTTGATACGCCAGCGGCAGGGAGGACCCCAAATAGTCTGACGTGTCCAAGCTACAGGAAACAGCTTCTGCCAGGCCATGTTTGCGAGCAGCACCCCCCACCCACCTATTACTCACTGACTGACATCTTGCAGAGGCGACTTCCTGTTCATGCAATGTGGTAGATTTGATTGGCTGATGGCTCTCCCCCCAGCCCACAGGCAAAACAGGGACTTTCCAGGTCCTGTCAGTCATTTTGAAGCAAAGAAGTGTGGCCAGGGAACATGTGGGAAAATGTTGCCTCACCACAGCTTCTGCCACCATCCCAACAACACATGTAGATTTTACTAACATTTAACCTCTCCATCTTCTGTCATATTCATTTTTACTCTTTTACTTTAAGCTGTGTCTCCAATGCAAAACCATTGCAAAGTTTTACAAGTTTTGCAAATGCTGACTATCTGCACTGAAATTATCCACCAATACTATTTGTCAGGGGTGTCCAACTCTAGTCCTGGAGGGACAGAGCCCTGTGTAGCTTAGCTCTTTCCCTGTTCCACCATAAATGATTCAGCTCAAGACCTGTGTGGTAATTAGCACAAGGAATTGAATCAGGTGTGTTAAATGAGGGGAAACCCAAAAATGTGCAGGGCTCTGGCCCCCCTAGGCCCTGCTCTGCGTACTGCATTAACCTAGGGGGAAATTTAGCTTGTCTTAACAATACTCCCCCCCCAAGTCAATTAATGCCCTGTGAATTACTTCTTGTGAAAAATTCAGTAAATTGTTATGTAAATTTTGCGTTATTGTCTGTTATCAAAAGGGGCACTTTGTAAATTTGCTGGCTGGGTGGGGAGGGGGGGTCCCTGCAGTAGTTGCTCCTCTGCTACTGCTCTGCTTTAGCAAGCTTGTGTTCCCCTGCACCTACTGAACTACAGGTTAGAAAATGAGGAACTAATTGCTCCTTCCAGGGAAATCACACTGAGAAAACGTGTGGCAGCAAGAAATTGCAAATTATGTAACACATGAAAGGCACCGCGGCCCTTTCTTAGAAGGTCTTTCAAGAGTTTTAAAAAAAGATCTCCAGAAGATGAGCCTTCGTGTGGAGAATGATCTTTGAATTATTTACCATTAGACTATTAATATTAGTGTATTAAAGGTTAGCCCAAAAACCCAGCAAAACATGTATTTGCTAGTCCCAGTCAGGGGAGTTGTTAGAGACTTTGGGCCCCATGAAAGCATATGATGTTGGGCCCTCAGATCAGATCCAATTATATTAAAATACAGCTCTGAGAAAGACCACTTCATGGTTTTTTTTAATCTACATTTTTAAATCCTGGTTTAATCCTGGTTTTGCTGGCAGAAGGCTACACGGCGAGACAAGCTGCTTCCAGGCTCAAAGTTTCTAAGACAGCAGATTACGAGAACAAGGTGAAGCTGGAGACATGGGAACGACCAAAAACTAGCCAGGTAATGGGCGGAAGCAACTTTCTATTGCCAGAGATGACCATCAACTTCATAACCTCAAGTGATCTTCAAAAGGAACGGAAAACATTAAATACAGGTGTGAATTGCACTGCTAGGACTGTATCAGGCTCCTAGAAGCAGGGCTGAAGTCTCATAAAGTGAGGAAGGAGTCCTTCATTAATGAGAAGCAGGGAAGAATCCGGCTGCAGTTTGTGAAAAAATATACGTTACACAGGCACATACCCATAAATTGAGAAATAAGTGAAACTGAAAAATTTGTTGCGATCCCTTAATTTTTTCCAGAACTGTATATTAGATCCCCTGGTACCCAGGGGCCCATAAAATCGCTCTAACGTTCTTGAACGGCATTTCATAAATAGGCACCTTTTATTTATTTCTCTTTGGTCTTTATGACTCTGATTTATGTTCTTTGATAATGACGTGTCTACAGCAAAAGAGAATGACGAAAAAAGAACTGTGTCTCTCAGCAGCTGTGGGAGGAATACGATGGAAAATCTGAAGGAGGGCACTTTTGTTTCCCCAAACAAACGAGCGAGGTGGGCTGCTCCTTTCCACTCATTATGAGAAATGTCATTGTAATCAACTTCATAATAACCTCAAATAGCCTTCAAAATGAATGGGAAACCTTAAGTGCCTGTATCAGGCTCCTAGAAGCAAGATTGAGGTCCCATAAAGTGAGGAAGCAGAAACCCCATCATTTCTGCTGCCCCCGATGTGAGTTGTGTTGCCATCACATCTGCTTCAGCTGCGAGCGTCTGCACATCTGCACTGAACCTTAAAACAGCAGCCAGCGGCTCCTCAAAATTGCAGAAGGCCTATCATTTCTGCTGCCTCCTATGTGGGTCACGTTGCCATCGCACCTGCTTCAGCAGTGAGCGTCTGTGCATCTGCACTGACTGGTAATGAGGGGAGCTGGCTTGTCTGCATAGCTCCAGGGCCAGTCTGCCACAGGGGCCTTGGATAGTTACTGTGAGACCCAGACTTTCTAGCTAAATCCCTGCATGTAATCAGCCAGTCAGATGGTCCTGCAACTGAGTCACTTTTGCCATGTTTACCCAAAGCGTACATCACAGCTGCAGGTCATCCATCCAACGCAGTCCGATCTCGCTTTCTGGGCTGCATATAGCAGGTGGCTGAGCTTCCGCCGTGGTGCTGGCTAACGGGCATGAGAGTATTATACGCATGTTGTTCACAATAGATTGCGGTTTCTGCCAAACCCGGCATCATTTTTTGGTGCTGACTGGACTGCTGTCCACGCCGTGTAGGTACCAACCACAACAACAGCTACCAAGGCCAGTCAATGCCGTGAATGTTTACCCTTTTCCCCTACAGCATTTAAGACTTAATGTAGTTCAAGATGTTAATGTAGGTTGTCTTTCAGACTGAAGGACCTGTGCTGATGTCCCCCAGCTAGAGAGCAGAGACATGGGTGAATGATCTGGTGATGTATTCATGAAGCTGCACAGGTGCTGATGCAGTGAAGGAGTTCACAGCCTGTCTCTGTGCCAGGTGGACTTGGGCAGAAGTCTAACAGTCTATCTAGTGTTTGCATGTGAGGTTGAACTTGATCAACATACTGCTGGAAACAGCAACAGAAGACTGATATAAAACAGTGCATCTTCCCATTGCTTAATCAGTATGGGATCTAATAAAATATGCAGGATCCAGTCCAAGGCCTCTGCTCATCGTGACCTTGTGCTGGGTCAGCAGTAAAGAAGATGCATAGATGGTGACACAGTTACAGACCCAAAAATAAATTCCAGTAGAATCTATTGGTGTTTCCACAAATACGGCAAATAAACATGCCTGTTCAAGACTGTGGAATTTGAACGTGCAGACTTTTCTTTCAAACAGACGTTCTATGTGTTCAGCAGAAGTAACTTAAACCTAAAGCATTTGCTAAATATGTTTGCGCTGATAATATAATACACTTGTCAATAGCTGAAAAGTCAGCTCTTTGGAAGCAGCACGAGATCAGGAGATGCCTACTGGGACTCAGGGTTAAGCGGGGACAGGGAGGTGTGTAGTAATCATTGCAGCAATAATTCTAGTAATTCCACTAATAACACTTGCTGCAACGGATTTCTTTGAAACCTTTTCCTAGCTGTTATTTTTCAAGTCAACATCTCATAAAGGAATAAATAATCTTGACATTAAAAATAAGAAAGTGATAAAACACCCTGTGAAATGTGTCATGCCTGGCAGCGATGTGGCCTGCTGTCACACTAATGTCTCCACCTTTCCAGGGGCCTTGTTTCCTATCTGGGGAACGATAACTCCATAGTGCATTAATAGGGCATCGCTAACTATGCAATAGCAAAATTACAGGTTAGCTATGAACTGAATGTCAGCACTGCAGTTGTTATGCTTGCGATTTATGAAGGTCTTATTTTCTTAGTATACATATGCAGTTTGTTCCTACAGCGGCTATAGTAGACGTCTATCTTACTCTAATGTATTTCCTGGTCGGCCTACATGCTGCTCTCTGGTCTTCAGGCACACTGGCTGTGTCCATTTTCCTTAAGTAATCATACATGTACAGTAATAATACAGTGATCGCCAGTGTGTCAATCCATAGCTCACAGGGAGCCGATGAGTAGCTCGTATAACACTCACAGTTTTTCCCCGATTGCTTTGGAGCATTTCTCAAAT
This sequence comes from Mormyrus proboscirostris, assembly GCA_026779585.1. NCBI lineage: Eukaryota > Metazoa > Chordata > Actinopteri > Osteoglossiformes > Mormyridae > Mormyrus > Mormyrus proboscirostris. The sequence continues at coordinate 21,838,263 of JAODKF010000126.1, forward strand.
GACAATTAACGTTTGCAAAACAACAAGTGTAATCCCTCTTTTCTGATTGCATCACATAAATTTCCAAATGATTTAGTACATATATAGAAATGGTTTTGTACAATTGTCATCATTTGGCAATATTTTTCTTGCTTTATTCTATTGCGTGAAAACAGATGATGTAGTTTCCTATTGTAATAATTTTCCACCCAAAACGATATATGTATATGATCACTGTGTTACACACCACATGCAAAACAGATAACCAAGCTGTCAAAATTATTTTAAAAGATATTCTATAAAGAGAGAGAATGTCATTATAGAAGGAATTTACACTATTCCCTGTGAAACACAATTATCTTAGTATCAGTAGCTCTCATTGTAAATAGAGTTGGAAGTTAGGAGCTCGCTGCATTACTGTGACACATCACCCTGTGATTCTGCCATTGATTGGGTGCCCAATTCAGGGCCTCAGGAACCACACCAGGCACCAGGAATGCTATACAATTACAAAGAAACCTGGGTGTGGGTGAGGTGCACTAAGTGCCACTTCAGGGACCTGAGAGCCGAATGAACATGCAGACAGCGTGACATACTTATCCTGACCTAACAATTAGTATGGACTTCTATTAAATGTAATTGTTTAATCTTGGCCTTAATTCTTTTATGCAGCTGTTTTTATGCAATTGTTGTTTAAGATGCTACATATCCTTTGCCATGTAACCAGGCTGTTGTTTGCAATAATTAGCTGGACTTTTTTATGTTTTAACCTAATCTGTAAAATTGTCAAACATTTATCACAAATGTATAACAAAGTAATCCCTCATGATACACGCACTCAGAGCACAGAAAAGCAGTCATTTACCAAGATCTGTCTTCCTTAGTCTTTTGGGGGTATTGTGAAGCTCGAATCCTGCTTTCTTTAATCAATGATACCAAAGCAGCATCCCCCTGGGAAACAGACTAGCACTCTAACCCATAATAAGCATGACTTCCTGGGCCTTTAACACCTACAACAGGTGTTAAATGTCCCGACAGTTTGGATTTAAAACGTAACACACCATCCAGCATTCTCTACTGGGTTTGAGACCAGATGCAATCAGCTAAGCTGCAGAAAGTAGCTAAAGGAAAGGCAGTACTCACCCATTGAGAGCTGCAGGAGGAGAGCGGCTCACTGCTTAGCGGTTTGCACCGCACGTCAGAAGCGGCCACTTCCTTGCCTTGCTACTTTTATTTATTTTTTTTTAACAGTGCCTTGTGTTAGTTCCTCCCATACTGATACACGCACACACACACACACACACACACACACACACACACACACACATACAACCACACATGTCGGATAAACATATCTTTATGGGGACCGCTCATTCATTTCTATGGGAAGAATGCTAACACTAACTATGACAACCTTAACCCCGGCCCAGCCCTAGCTATTACCATAAGTAACCAAGCAAAATACAAGAGTTCTTTTTACATTTCTTAGTTTTTTTCATTGCAGTCACAGATCTTTATTAAATTGAGACAGGAAACTGGTCCCCATAAGGGAAAAAACATCGTGGGGATATTGTGTTGAGATAAAGTATACCTGCTCCCACAAACATACACACATACAGTATATACACACACATCATGTTTGCCCTGCTTGTGGACAAAGGTACAGCAGCTTAACACCGGCATAGAAATCACATGGTCTTACCAATTCATGCAGCTGGACAGTTCCTCGCCACAGTTCATGTTGAGTCCATGGGACCTTGTAGATCACTTCCTCTAGACTGGTTCCCTCAAAAAACAAACACAACTGTAGCCTTGACCATGTTGCAATGCCACTCTGTCAACCTGCCAGTGACCTAGTGACTGCACTCTGAATTGGGCCAGGAGGATGAGATTTTAAAAGTGGGAGTGGTGAGTTAAGGTAGGGTTACTCTAGATAAGGTCGTCTAAGCAGTGAGAAAGAGGAAGAAGGCAAAAATATAATTATTGCTAAAAATATCCCTAAATATTCATCTTATTGCCTATATTTTGGTTGTACTTCTAAGAGCATGGCTAATAAGAGTTTCTCAGAGTGCTTTAGCTTATTTGATGGACAATAGTCCTGTACTTGTACTGTCAAAGTCCCAAGTCCACTTGGAGTGAGCCTATGTGACTCACATAATGCTGGCAGCTGTGAATGCACTTCCGTGTTCTTGACTTAGCAGCTCGGTAGAGTCAGAGGATGCCAATATGAGCAGAACAAAGGTATGGACTTTAGACCCTGACTTCCTGTGAAATGTGGCTGTCACTGACTCTGAGGCCATCCATTCTGCTTTCTTATAGCTGATGAGGTACATGTGGTTTCGATGGAACAGTTTGCTCATACTGTTTAGCTGCAGAAGCAGCACACTCGACCTTCCCGGCTGCCGGGACCCCGTAGGGGCAGTGAAGGCCAGAGGTGGACATTTTGGATCCAGAAAGTGAAAATCCAAACCAGGATTTTGCTTCAACCAACCAGTTAAGTATAAAGAGTCACAGTCACAGAGTACTCAGCCGATTTGTTAAAACAAGACACTTGTCCAGAAATGTCCGCCTCTTGTGAGGGCAGTCAGGCACAGATGTAGTTGTGTTAGCACCATATGCCATTTATATCCTCACCTTGCCTGCACTCCATTTTATCTCTTGTTCACCTGCCATTTACAGCCACTGGTTGATCATAGTCTACCCATGCTCAGTTATTCGTTCTGGTTCAGCTGCTTTGGCAAATGAAGGTTTATCTTGTATTTTTTGAATGCAAATATTTGTTGTTGGTTATGACCCATCATTATGAAAAGTGGACAAGGAAGGAAACTCACCAGGCAATTTCACACTTGTAGACTCTGTGGTCATCTAAAAAGCCTGTCACTCATGGTAGGAGAAGAAGAACATCCTATGACATAGGACCTGCTGTGCAGCTGCCAGCTAACCCATTGTCCCTGCCGTGCTAGCAGAACAAGCTAAGAGGTTGGGGGACTGTTTTGTGCTGTCTCTGGGTATGTCCCCCGTCGCAAACCTCAACCACCTCTTAAATGTAAAGTCTCCCGCCCGCTCACAAAGAATCATTTCCACCAAAGCAAGATGCTAAAAAAAACACACATGAATGGAAATTCAAACATCCGCCGACTGCTGAGCAGTGAACACAAGAACAACAGCAGAATTAGAAGATCATTGTCAACACACACAGCACAGCACACAGTGCGCAACAACAAAATGTGTCCTCTGCATTTAACCCATATGTGACTTTCGTGACATAGCTGGGGGCAGCAGTGCTTGGGGACGGTATCTTGCTCAGGGTACCTGGCTGGTGGGGGATTCGATCCTGCAATATTTCAATTACAAGTGCACTTCCCTAACCATCAAGCCACCACTGCCCACAGCAGAGTTGTCACTTGGAATGTGAAACAGGTGGCCCTTCTGTGTCAGGCTTGGGGAGTCGTAATAACATGCTGGAGCAGGAGCTAGGGGTGCCCTTCTGACACAATATATTTTGATCCGTTCTCTTGTTCTTTGGCTTCTCTTTCATAACGGCATAAAAAAATTACAGTTATAATAGCAGAGTTTATCTATTGTTTATTAGTGATAGATTGCAGAGTGTGCAAGGGTTTGTTTGCAACTTTTTTCCATTGAAGCAAAGACATCATCAGTTTCCTTAGCTGACTCATAATCACTCAAAGGGTCAAGTGAGCAAAAGGTTAATATTAGAAGTGATCCCGAGTCACAATGTTTAACAGGCTTGAGTTCTACAGCCTGCAGAAAGTCTGGTTCAGGCAGACTGTCCTTGGAGTGTGTTCCTGCTTTTTTCACTCTGTGGGTGGGGTGGGGTGGTGATCATCATGGTCACTGGCTGTCCGCTGCATCTCAGATCAGAGTTGAGGTTGTGCAAACATCCTCACATGTCAGCCTGATCACTTCTGTGAATATACAGGGCACATATCCTGCACGTATCGGACGCCCACTGACCAGGCGCCCACTTTCCAGGCTCTTTAGTTGCACGTTATATTTATGTTGTGCAGAAAGTTTAATTGGTATCACCTGTTGCCTGCAAACTTCCTGAAGTCTGAAAATAGCAATGGGGCCTGTCCCGTGGGTTAATTTTAAGAGGTTGAGACTTTCCCTGTTTTGTTATGACACATATTAAATGACAGCAGACACCCACAAGAGCTCACAGAACACTGCAGCATCACTGTGACGTAAATGTCCATGCCGTACTAATCCCTGTGACATAAATATCTATTGTAACAGGGTCCATGCCAGACTCATCTCTGTGATATAAAAGTTCATTCTAACAGGTTCCATGCCATCCTCATCCCTGTGATATAAATGTCCATTCTAACAGGGTCCATGCCAGACTCACAAACTGCTGAAAAGTTAATACTGGCTATGATAAAAAGGTGTTAGAAGACACAATGCATTGTAGCTTGCTGTGTATGGGGCTACGTAGCTCCTGAGCCCTGTCCATTGACGAACACTGATGAATGGTTATGTGAGAGTCAGAACTGGACCATGGAGCAATGGAAGAAGGTAGCCTGGTCTGATGAGTCACATTTTCTGTAATATCATGCAGTTGGCTGGATGTATGTGTCGTTTACCTGGGCAAGAGATGACACCTGGATGTTCTATGAGAAGAAGGCAAGTTGACAGAGGTAGAGTGATGCTCTGAGGCAATGTTTTGCTGGGAAACCTTGGGTCCTGGCACTCATGTGGATGTTAATTTGATGCACGCCACCTACCTAAACATTGCTGAAGACCAAAAACATCCCCTCTTGGCAACGGTATTCCCTGATGGCAGTGGTGTCTTTCAACCATGTCACACTACAAATATTGTTCAGGAATGGTTTGAGGAACATGAAAGAGTTCAAGGTGTTGACTTGGTCTCCAAATTCCCCATATATCAATCTGATTGATTATCTGTGGGATGTTCTGGACAATCAAGTCTGATCCAATGAGGCTCCACCTCACAACTTACAGGACTTAAAGGATCCTCTGCTAACAGATACCACAAAACACCTTCAGAGGTGCTGTGGAGTCCATGCTTCGACAGGTCTAAACTGCTTTAGTGGCTTCACAATATTTGGCAGGTGGTTTTAATGTTCTGGTTGATTGGTGTATAGTTCTATTGTTGTCTGTTGGCCACTTGACATTATTACTACCTGCATGGAATGTGCTTTCGAGTAGTCAGTCTGAATAGAATTCATTGCTTAGTGTTTGTCATGGTTTTTGACATCCTTTTCCCATAAAATACTTTACTTTAAAGTAAAAAGAATGTACTCCTGTTCCCAGATCAGCAGACTGCAGACATACTGCCCTCTAGTGGATTCAAGGTGCTATTGCTGAGTAAATAAGTAAATCCCGTTCCCAGTGTATGACAATCAGTCAGTGCAAATGTGTGTTATCACAGTGAAAGTGAATTTGGCTATTTTGTAGGAAGACCTGAATTAAGTACATAGATCAGAGTACACTTTAATTGTGTAGCAGTTTATCTTTATATTATTGATATATGTTGCTCATGTTATAGGAAAACCCACAGATGGAATCTGACCACCATTTCCTTAATGTTAAAGAGCACATGGTCATATCACACACAGGGCGGCACTGTGGTTCCTGACCTGTTGATGTGCACACACAAATTTGCACAAAAAAATTGATGGACCAGTATAACTTGCAAATACGTAGTTTGTTTCTGGAAATTAACCAGCCCCACCACCAAACCTCCCAGCCCGGAAGAATAATGACCAAGGGTCATACCATAGGGAAAGACTTTTTTTCACCTCAGACACTTCACATGACAGAGCAGCATATATTCACAGAGTTCATCTTCTACAAAGGGCTGTATGGCGTTTATGAGGACATGTGCTAGTAGGATGTTCCTCATTATTTTTTAAATTTTTTTTGGGGGGGGGGGGGGGGCGGTGACCCGG
>JAODKF010000126.1:21851097-21861685 GCA_026779585.1 Mormyrus proboscirostris
CCAACCAGTTGAGTATAAAGAGTCACAGTCACAGAGAACTCAATTGGTTGGTTGAAACAAAATCCTGGTCTGGATTTATACTCTCTGGACCTGAAATCTCCACCACTGATTATATCACCACTGGGCCCTATGGTAAGGCCTGTCCCAGGGGTGCTGAATACTGGCTGACTCTGTGCTCTGACCTCAAGTTTTGCTCTCTTTTTCATATGCATCTGTATCAAATGGCGTGTGCAAAAACTATCTGGCCTCCCCAAGGCCATGATTAAAGCACCTATTTTATTACAGTCCACCCTCAGTATTTTCAGGTTCTGCATCCACTGATTCAACTTACTGTAGACTGAAAATTTTTGTAAAAAAAAATTCCAGAAATTTCCAAAAAGGAAACCTTGCTGCGCACCGAGCACTAAGCAGAATCCACGCAAATTAACTGTTGTGTAGGGATACCCTGCTCTGGCCTTTTGCTGCTTCACAGATCTTCAGTCTCTTTCCAGCACTCGTTATTTGCATTGATATATGACTTTCAGCGCTACTCTCAGGCCCCTTCTGGTTGGGAGTGACAAATGCATAGAGAAGAAATAAACATGTTGTTTATTGGTTTCACGAGTTTTCAAAGTGTAATTTATCTGTTTAACCTGTTTGGGAAAAAAAAAATGTACCCATGTATTTGTGCACAATCTATGTTTCATAATTGTTGATCTATTCTAAATCTAAACGTTTAATATAATCGTTTATATTGTTTTACTGTTTAAAGTTTTATTGATTATGCATAAAAAAAATCACACAACAAATACACAAATAGTGTTTTTATTGATATCAGTTGAGTTGTCTATTATTATTTGTCAAAGTTCTGCTTAGATATTTTTAAATCAGTTTTAAGATCTGAAGCATTCTAGATATTCTCAATGGTATAATGTTTTGGAAACATCTATCACATTATTTATTGCATTATCCATTCTACATTAAACGCATTTGCATCAGGATTATAATAGCTGACTGAAAAAATATTGTTACTTAATGATCATTTTATTCTTTTATTTTATTCTGGTTCGCGCATGCGGGTCCTAAGCCGGGTGAAGCTTGAGAGTGCTGCCTGCAGCCAGACACCACTCATAGTTTGAGCATCGCTAACCTTGTGCTTGTTCCTATGCTACTTGTGTTGTTTGCACCTTTTGTTTCTGTGAAATAACGGCTGCTAAAAACAATTGAATGGTCTGTACTGAACATGTACAAATTTTGATTCCTTGTCATCATTTCCTAAACAGTATTACAAGTTTTTATTTTATATTTTATAAAAGCATTTACATTGAATGGCACACTATAAGTAATCTAGTGATGTTTTAAAGTACATGGCAGGAGGTGCATAGGTTATTATTCAAATACTACACCATTTTATACAAGGGTCTTCCCCAAAACAGTGGCATGATAGTCAAGCAATAGTTAACCAGTTCCATGTATACAGAGGGATGACAATATATTCTAATAATTGAACTCCCTAAAATAAAATATTGTTGGCTCACTTGTACACCCAGTATATCAATAGTACTGGACTAATCTTTCGCTTTTATGTTGTAATTTGTATTTATGGTGGTATATATTGTCTTTACCAGGAATGCAGTGACAGTAATTCATACCTTAAATAATTAATCTTTAAAAATCACAGGTAGCGGCAGCTGTTTTAAATATCTTTTCTTTGTGTTGTATTGCTGCAGTACACTAATAAAACAGGCCCAAGAACTCTTATGGAGGATCAGAAGGCATGGAATTCACTCTCTGTACGAATGTTGTCATAACCCTGGTGACGTCTCCGGCACTCTCCTGCTCTTCAGTCTGCGCTGTTTGCTGAGTTTGAGTCTTTGCTTTTTAAAATAAACAAAAACATACCTCATTGATACTTGGGGCCTGTAGGCTTGGCACTCAGATGCTAGGATTTTTAAATCTGCTCTTTTTTAAAAAATTAAGATAGCCCTCACTTACGTTAAATTCCTTTTTTAGTTAATCAAATATAATTACCTGTGAATACTAGCCAAATCCTCCTCCAAATGTGAAATGATTGAAACTGTCAGAGCTGTTTGTTTAGACAGCATTTAATGGGGTGTGGTGTCCACTGGGGGGGAAGGGGGGTTCAAGATCATGTCCCTGGCCCCCCTGGGGTCAGACTGTGGTTTTCACTCAACCCTGTATCTACTGCCTTGCTGACATTTCAAGGGTCAAAACATTTCCTGTCAGAAAGTGGGGACATGTGGTGATCTATGTGCTAATATCTCTTTATGGGACCGGATAAAGTCAAATTTTCCTGTAGGCTTATTAAACTTTTCTGTTTTTTCACATATGAACACATTGATGATTTTACCATTGTCTGCTAGTCCTATAAAGTGGGTCCTTATACTTCCAAGTCCCTGTATTTCAATTTTAAATAGATTTAAATGCGAGTTATTTTGTTGACTGCTTCTCAATTCCATCAAATGTGGAGACCATGGCTGTTTGGCGCAGGTTTGCCCGTGTAGATAAACTGAAATTTGAAAGCATAGACTTTCTCAGTGCAGCCAAAGCCAAGAAACCTAAGGAGCAATAACCACCAGTATCATTAGCTTAATAAAAATGGAGAGCCTTACATCACAGGCAGCCAAACACAGCCTTCCCTCAGCAGGCCTCCCTGATGTGGCTCTATGTTTTAATGCCATCATAAATTCAGAGCCTGCGCTTACTTTTCGCTTAAGTGAAGTGAGTCTGAGTGATTTTTACAACTGATTTTTACTGAGCACTTGTTGAAACAACATTAGATTACTGCTGTGTATCACACCCACTAGACCCTGAGGCCTGGCCTACAACCTGCTCCTTCCAGCATTTACTGGCCAGTGAAATCATGGACATCATACCTAAGTCATTCCAACACACCAGACATGTATAGCATAAAGAACAGGTGAGTATAAAGTACGTATATCTTTTGTTCTGTATTCAGACATCTATCTTCTATGAAGGCCTTCAATAGAACTACTGTGGTGTGCTAATGTCATGCCCTCTAGTGGGCGGCAGGAGCAATGCATTTTTTTATTCTTGTGAGCTCTTGGTTCACTTTGAGCTGCACTCAACCTTGCTCATATTTCCCAGTAATTCATGCTGACAGCGGATGCCAGCTGGAGCTGTTTCTTATGTGTCACTTAGCATGTGGCCCCAGTGAGGTTTTCTCAGTTGTGTTATATCTCTACTGTATACTCAAACATGAGGACAGCGCAGTTTTCTCCCTTTCTGCTTGGCTGTCACCATCTTCTTCTCCCCTATTTTCCACAGACTTCTGCCTCATTTTTCTTTCTCACCATTCTGAAGAATCTGCACATGCAGTCCTCCATCTGCAGGGGGCGTCAGCATAAACATACAACTCAGACCTTCATTTGCAAAAGATGCATGTCGTTTTATAACTGCACAGGTCTCTATCTGCGCAGGCCTTGTAGGGACCTATATCTGCGCAGGCCTTTGTGCCCGCAGACAGCAAACTGGCCTGTATCTGCGCAGATTGAACAATTTTCTATCTCTCATTCAGCAGCTTCAGTATGAACAGGCCTGATTATAAGTCAGGTGGCGCAGTATTTCCTCCACCACCTCCTGTGGAGGTGACATGCTGCCCCAAGCCTCTGTTGGTGACAGACAGGACTAACGGAAACCCATGTGGTCTCGCTGTGGCGGGTCTGTGGTGGCACCATGACTCACGGGGAAGGGCAACGGGTTCAAAGGGGATCTGAGCTGGGAGCTGCTGGGGAATCGGAGGAGGAGGCCGGGAATATGGTGTCAGCCTGCCATGTCAGGGGGGTCGACGTGAAGCAGCATGAAATAGCATGTGGGATAACTGCTGGCCTTCCCACTCCAAAGCGTGGTTCTGTGGGACCATGGGACATCTCAGATGACACTCAGAAATCATCTTATAGTATATGTGTGCGATAAAACATCTATTATAGCAAACCTTATTTCTGCTACACTGAGAGTGTTTGTCTCAGTTACTCTGCATCAGAATTATCAAGCAGGTTGCTCATAAATCCCACTACCAAGGTGTACTTCACAAACCAAAACACCACACACATCAAATGTACATGTTTATCCAGTTGTGCCCGTCTGCCCCTGAACGCAAATCCCACAATGTTTTTAAACTTTGTGACTACTTCCCCTCTCTGGGATTACTCCTTTATTATTTTTTATTTCTTCTTTCCCATAAAAAAGACCAAAGGAATGTCTGTGACTAATTGTCGTAATGGAGTGTCTCGGCGCACCATCTCTTAAAGTGGCAGCTCGCGCTCATTCTCTGCGGCCTGCATTCTCACTCCTCTGCTCTCCTTGGTCCTTTGTTTGGGTCATACTCAGGCGAGGACGGAGCACATGGCCCAGTCTGACAAAAAATCATGTATTATTCGGTATAAATAATCTAGTGATGTATTACAACACACTCATGTAAAGTATCTTGTGCAACTCTGTTGTGAAAGGCGCTATACTGTATAAAGTAAACTGGATTGAAAATCAGTCAGAGATCATCTCCTGCCCAGGCGATGGAAGGGAGTGCAAAGTGGCTGAGGAAGCTGGCACGGAGCGATGTTATGCTGTCTGGGATGAGCTGTTTTCTTTTTTTACCTCCTACCTGTCTATCCTCTCATATTTACACCCATCCTGGGGTCCTTGCAAGCAGCGTCAACAGCCAGCGGTAAGCAGCACATAAAATTACTGTCATTGGGGGCATGATTTACTGAATTTTCGATAAATTAAAGCATTCTCTTCGCATCTGCCCTGGGCTGCGTCGCCACCCGGGGGCCGGGTTAGTCAGCATGCCAGTGCTGCGCCATGTACACCTTAAAAACAGGCTCATCATACTCCAGCTTACATGTGCAGACAGGGAAGGTGGACATTCCTGCTGCCGGCCTGGCAGCTGGAGAGCGGACAGCCAGCTCTCGATATGGCTTCAGGTGGCCCTAAAGGCAGCCCATGTCACTGGGGAACTTAACTTAGCCTCGGTGTAAATCTCCCCCCCCCCCATGACATTCAAACTCTCCTTCAAGCATTTGTACAGCTGATGCTTCCCACCTCTAGGCTTTAGAACAAACACACATGCAAATCTCTGAGCACCACAACAGAGGGAAATCCTTCTGCAGAGCAGACGGCCGAAGTCTGTCAGCCAAATAGACACGGAGGCTCTTTCCAGCTCTGCCTTAAATGTGTTGGCTTGTACTTGCTTGTTCCATTGTTTAACAGTTAGTATAATGTCCCAATTTACAGCCTTTAAATCTTGAAGGAGTTATTCGAGGTCTATAAATCAGGCTGACACCGACCACATCTGATCATTCCCACCAAATATTCATATGCTTGTATATTTTTTATGATAAGGGAATCCGGAGAGTTAATTCAATGTTCCGTTAAAAACAAGATCGAAAGCCCGTGTGCATATGAGTGAGCGGGCTTAGGAGTTATTTCCAAACGGAACGACTAGAGCATTCGACGGATCTGGCAGAATTTAACAATGCTGGGGCTCAGTGCGGGTTTGCTTTAATGGATGACCTCAGCACCATAAATCCGCACTGTGGACACAGGCTTCGTTGAAGCTACGTGTTTTTCCCGATTTCCACATTGGGCCAGCTGCCTCTTGGGGCATTAGTGGCTTGGGGTTTACACCTCAGACCGAGGCACCCAGGAGTCAGTCAGGCACATGACCAGTCAAGGTCTGCTGCTGGAGCTACAACTTCTGCCTCGTCTTATTCGTAGCCCCTGTGGTATCTTAATTACTTTGTTCCATCTTCTGACTTATGCAAATCATCAGCTGCCAGGCCAAATAGATACAGAGCAGGATAGCCATGTCACACACGGAATTCCACATTTAAAATGCATGATACTTAAATGCCAGCATGTACCACAATGGGAGAAGAATCCAGATTACAGCTGTGTCCGAATTCAGGGGTTGCACCCCCTTAAAAGGCCGACTGCGACACAGTGGTGCGATAAGGCAGTCCCATTTCAAAGGCTCCTTCAGATGTGGTCTGGAAATGCATCCTACTTTTGCTGAGACGGTAAGGATGCACCTGATGGATCTTTCATAGCCCAACATATCCCAAGATTCATTGCACAGAGGAAAAGTGGGCATGTCCCAGCTAGGCGATAGGAGCAGCGCTTCGTGGACTGCATCTCTCATGATATGGACTGGGGAAGCAGGAGCAGGGAGATGGAGAATCGGGAAATGAGGGATTATTAGGGTAAACGGCTAGGTACACGGGGTAATACAGGAAAAGGGAGTGAAGGGGCAACACAAGGGACACAAGGCACAATGGGACAGCACCTGGGGAAACAAAAGTAAGAACATTAACTCACCACGGGGAACAGCACACGAGGTTAACGAGGGGGCGTGGCACACAGCAGGATCGGACAAGAGGGGTATGACAGTATCTTTTTTGTAAGGATGCAGCCCCTGAATTTGAACACAGCCTACATGTTTATGTTAGAATTAGGGTTATTCTGGATTATGGAGTTCAATGTCAATCTAAAGACCTACTTTTTAAAGACAAATCAAAGTGCGCTTAAATCTACTGAGGAAGATATGAATGATACATATTGACTTATGTTGTTATATAAAATTTAAACAATAAGAATATGAAAAACTTTTATAAACTGCTAAAAAGAAACATTGCTTGGTAGCACACACCAGCCTATCCAATCACAGAAACAAATGTAATTTCAGCCAATCAAATCAGAAGCAGATTTCATAATAGCCAGATACTGTACAACTGCATGTACTTTTTAATTTGTTCTGGCAGTATTGGTGCATACGTTCACAAATAACATGGAAGAACATAAAAAAAATAATTAAGTAGAAATAAAATAATAAGATAAAGGAATAAAATGGTGCAGAGCAGTGCAGGCTGTGTATACTAAAAGTAATTATAAGGACATAAAAAGGAAGGGAGGTATATTGAATATTTCAATATAAAAGCATGAAAATATATGATGTCCAGTAGATGAAAGAGATGCGAGTGAGTGGGGGAGTGACAGAGGCTGGGACTGTGTGTAGTCATCCTTTATGAACAGCCATGCTATTCCCAGCAGCAAGGCCGGCTGAGTCAGCAGAGCTCACCACATACTGTTATCAGGAAAGAGATGAGTGCATCCTCAGAGGAAGCTTCAGTGAAGTGTCAGTGGAGAAAGCAGCAGCTCAGCAGCCATAACATCATTTAAAAAAAGAGATATTGTTCATAAGGTAAGAAGATGTCGGTGATGTGGCAGTACTTTTTGAATTTAAATGTCTGACACACAACTGACTGGTGCTGTATACTCTGGTGAAAATACATACCGACTAAAACTGGAAATGCTGTAAACGTTTTTCACCATTTGAAGCACAGAACAAAAAGATGCAAGTGTACAGTACCAGAAATACGCAATTAGGATTTCCACTTTCAATCTGAAGCAAAATGGGACGGATCGTGTTCTGTATTGGTTCAAACCGGTAACTCTACCAAAAATGTAAAACCCATCCCTTGGATGGTTCAGCGAGGCAGAGGAAAAACCCCAGCAGCAGACCATACTGACAACGTTATACGTGACATGCCATAAGACAAAAAAACTTTTTCACGATTTATTTATTAGATTGGATTTCAGTTTGAAGTCTATTCAATTTGTCCTATTTTGTTATTGATAATTATAGATATTGATAAAAAAATGTCATTACAAAATATTTTGCTATATTGGCCAGTCCTACAACAGAGGCATCAAACATGGTCTTACTCATGCAGAGCTGTTCAGATCCTGTGCAGTCAGCCTGCTTCTGCCAATCTGTGTCTCCAGTTATTGAGAAGATTCAGAATTCTTGACTATTTAATTGAAGTGATCATTTGATCTTTGAATGAAAAAACTCACTCCAGACTTTGACTTTCATGATGGGTTTTTCTAAAAACGTGAAATATTTGTTGCCTAAAATTGCAACTTAATTGGGCAATATGCAGTACACAGATATTGTTTTTTTTCCCGAAATGACGCAAGTACATGTCCAGTTGGAGTCCAGCTGTGATTAATTAATGAGATGCTGGAGGAGGCATGAAACCCAAAAGAAATTTGTTCAGTATATCTCAGAAGAAAAGGGAAAATATTCGTAAGTATGGTGCCCTGGGTTGTGCTTATAGAGTATCTTTGTGTTGATGTCTTTATGGATTATGCGTGGTTTGGCTGTAGTCAGAGACTCTTATTTTCATAGTTTAAAATTCCAGACAGGAGCTTCAGTCTTGGTTGTTGTGACATGAGACACAGGATGGCGAGGGAGTTATTTTCTCAGTCGTGCTGCCTCACCTCTCACGCAACGAGTCTGGAGCCGTTGTTCATCACCCAATTTGTGTGTCTGCCCTTGCTTCTACGTTCCCTGCCTCTTTGACCCCACTCACTTTTCCCCCCACTGGTTTTTGACTCTCCCTCACTCGAGGAACCATGGGTCGAGATGTTTGACACTTAGTTTGACTCTTCGAGACGACCGTCCCAAGAATTTAGTTTTAAAGCCATATGGAGATGCTGAGATGGTGGTCTCCAGCCGGAGAGTCACAAGTAAAAAGAAGAAAATTACTATGTATAAATTTCACCTGCCAAATTCACACTGAGACTTTATTGTTGCCCAGGGGAGGGTTATTTTTTCATGAAACACACTTTCCTCGGGGGACACTGTGATGAATAATTGTGCCTTTGAAATCCAGGGTATGTAAAGCTGTCTGGAATTCCCTACCATCCACATACAGGAGAAGTATTTCTTCCTTACAGGGAAAGAGTCACTAAACAGTGGTAGATTAACATGAGTATAAACCTGCTGGTAAACAGGTAAATCATCTACCATTTCACTCAATGCTTGGTCTAGTTTTAAGTGTTTCCTCTGTACTGTATGTACATGCAGGGGTGGATCCCTAAGGACAAGATGAGCATTTGCTCAGGGCACCATCTTCTGATGTGAAATTGGGTGGTAAAGTTTGCCAATGGTGGCCAATGGGCTTCGATTGGCACTGCGTAACACTGCATACACACTGCATACGTATTGCATCCATGAAGCATACTCAGTGGTTAGTGGTGTGTTTCACTAACTGAAGGTCGTGTAACCTCTGGGCTCAGTGGTGAGAAGTGGTTTGCTTGTTTTAACTTACCCCAGGATCAAAACCTCGTCTTTACTGTTAAGTTGGATAACTGGCACTGTAGATCATTGTCTGGAATGGGTGAAATGGTCTTACTCATTGCTGAAAGTTTCTCCTGGATTTTAGTCAAGCAGTAATTCATACACACCTGTTTTGTAATCGATTCTGTTATTTGTCTTCCAAACACCACCAAAAAGATTCCATGAGAGAGCTGACATCATAGCCTCAGACAGACAGACAGGCAACAGAAGACATCCTGTCTCAGCTTCCCACAGATATCCGACATTGCATGGCAACACTATCTGAAAGAACGGTATGCTTTCACCATTTCATTTGGAATGACGGTTTCCTCTCTGCCACTGGGGGCCAGTTCAGTTAGCTTCACTGCTGCCGACATGGAGAGGAGACTGGGACCCCCCAGTCAGTCCGGAGAAGCTGGATGGCAATGCTCCACAGCACAGTTAGAAAGATGTTACACGGATAATCATGATAGACTTTTAATTATGGAATATAAAGACACATGATGAACATGTCAAACAGTAACAAATTTACAGTACACACACACACACACACACACACACACACACACAGACACACACAGACACACACACACAGACACACTCTACATTACATAAGGGTGAGTTGAAACAATAACAACTTCCAGACCCCCCCACTCGTTATGCCATTTTAGTGAGTGTTTGCATTGACTGGCTTTGCTAACCACAGGAAGAGTGGGAGAAGAGAGGTGGGGCAGTGGTAAACCTCATGACATCACGGCCTGTGCTGCTATTGGCTGCTGCTCCAGGCAACAGGGTTTAAAATGCTGACTGGCAGCATCTCCCCAAGCAGCATCGGAACAGGACAGCCAGTCCTCCCCAGGAATCCGAGACAGCACATCGTGCAGCCTTGACGCCAACTCTGCCAGCAGCAGGAAGCTTCAGGAATTCTCTGCAGACCTCCAGAGGTAAGAGGTGATCTCTCTCACGATGCAGCCAGTGTGGCAATCATAATAACAGGGGGAAAATGCAGATGATCATTCAGTATTGTGTCAATACTGGGAATCTGCAACCAGTGCACAATATTCAGAAGCAATCGGAAAATGACCGTTGAGGGCTGTTTTGGTAATTGTGACTCCTGCTTTTTGGCTTATTAATACAGTTTGAGAGTAGTAATTACATTTCAGGTACAGGATACAAGCATGTTTGTTAGTAGATGGATAAATAATAAATTACTTTATGTGTCTGGCTTTTGTGTGATTCAGGCTGATGTCACTTGCAAAGTAACATCAGCATATGTGTTGTACAGGTGTGTCTTTGCCTAGTGGTAAATGGACTGCATTTATATAGCGCTTTTTCTCAAAGTGCTTTACAACACATGCCTCACATTCACCCATCCATCCATCCACACACCAGTAGCGGAGGCTGCCATGCAAGGCACCAACCTGCTCACCTGGAACAATTAGGGGA